>JBAMJV010012181.1:0-23589 GCA_037951105.1 Echinarachnius parma
AAAATGAAATCGGGTTCGATATTCCGAAGGTTCGTTAATCCGAAAATAAATGAGGTTCGTTAATCCGAAAATGATATGGGGTTCGTATTGAACCTTCGGATTAACGAACCTCATTTCATTTTCGGTTAAACGAACCTCATTTAATTTTCGGTGTTAACGAACCTCATTTCATTTTTCGGATTAACGATCACTCTTTCATTTTCGGATTAACGAACCTTCGGAATATCGAACCCAAAACGTCACATGCACATTTTAAAAATCAAAAGTGGTTGAAACCAATGGGTTTGATTAAAGAAAGAACTCTGTTGTGTTTTAACGGCTCCTCTTCAATGATAAAGGCGAGACAAATCAACAGCCATACTTTTTGTAGGCTTTTGACTTATAGTTGTTTACAATTTTGTATTAAATAATAATAATAATGATGTTCCTATTTATATAACGCCTAATATGATTGATAATCATCTCTAAGCGCTTTACAATATTATTACCCCTGTCATCGAACATACTCACAATCATTCGCACATGACGTGCACTCGTCTGCTCCCTTGGGAGCAATGCATTCTGGCAGCCGATATATGGCGCACTTAACGGAATACAAGTACAATAGACCGCTTCTGTAATGTATGCAAACAATATGCGTATGACGTCAGACTCTCCGTCGGCAAGCTTAACAAAGTAACCATGGCCGGCGAAATTTGTTTTCGCTACGAACTTTTGTCTCTGGCGCATGCGCACATGATTCCTACGAACTTTTTGTCGGATATCAGACTTTAGTGAAAACTCTGAGCATGATGCATTTACTAATGAACCGCTACTCACCATGTATTATGGCAAAATAAAATAAGAGTCATAAGAGAGGATTCGAACCCATGATACCAAGTTTGAAATCCACAGCGTGACCAATAGGCCACGGAAACCGCTGATGGTCAGGATGGTCTCAATGTAATTATAACCATCAAACTCAGTGAGTAGACCACGTCGCTGCTTATGAATAATTCATTAGGAAAAAAAGTTCGTAGGAAAAAAAAAGGAGCGTCCGGCAAGCTAGCTTGCCGGACTTAGTTACTATTGTTAAGCTTGACGACGGGGAGGCTGACGTCATGCGCAAATTATTTGCATGTACATTACAAAAGCGGTCTATTGCGTACACGTTCCACTCCTACCGGGTCGCGAATTTTTTTCCGCACATGGTAAAGCAAATTCTTGTGAATTATTCATAAGCAGTGATGTTGGCCACAGTTTTCAGATTTTAGTGAAAACTCTGCGTGATACATTTACTAAATAAACTCAACATTTATTATGGCAAAAGAAAAGAAGCACATAGGATTTGAACCCATGATACAAAGCGTTGAAATCCACAGCATGACCATTAGGCCACGTAAATTGCCGATGGTCATAAGGGTCTCATTGTAATCATAATCCTCAAACTCACCCTAACCCCGATCCAAGTTATGAATATTCATGAGCAGCCCTTGACGTACATCGCTGCTTATGAATAATTCATTAGGATTTGCTTTACCATGTGCGGAAAAAAATTAGCTACCGGGTCCCCATTTATACACCTTTCGAGCATGGTGGCTACTAGTTTGTAAGTGCAGGTTTTGGTTACTAAAATTCAGTTTGACCGAAACTGTACTCTCTATATCAAAACTGAACTTTCCCTTTAAATGGTCAAATTTCAATTTCTTCTTATTTTGTAAAATTCTTTTGCTTGCTTTACTTATCATGTTTACTCTCATTATGTTATTCAAAAATGTATTTTCCTGTACAGGATACAGTGTAGTATAAGTGATATAACTATTCAAATACTAGTAGTAGGTAACATGCCTTACTACAAATAATTATGTAAAATATATATTAATAATTATACTAACTATCATAATAATAATACAAATCATAATAACACTAATAATATTAATAGTATTCATAATAATAATAATAATAATACTAATGATTAAAAAAAACACTAATTTAAAATTGTACGGTAACCAAAAGATCATCAGTGTCTTGCGCTTGATTAGATCTGAGTCAAAAGTTAATGTACACAATAAATAAAGGCATTACTAACTGTAACCCTAACCCTAACCGTAACACTCTCGCCACTCATTCGGGAGCCTTATACCACTGGCGTAGATCCTTACGTAATACCTATCGTTCCTCGGGGATGAATTAATAGATCATCCCCCTGAACAATAGGTATCAATTACAGATCTACGCTAGCGCAACTATAAAATCCGAACACAAAAAGTAACTACCCCCTAAACAATTGCTCATAATTTCATACAAGAATCGTTTCAAAATTTTAACTTGCCAAAGTATCCGTATCGTAGTAAGCAAAACAATATAGAAAAACAAGAGGTAACCATCAATCCATGGTTGAGTGAGCACACATTAAAGAGAAAATTTTCATATTTCAAAAGTATTTTCATCATTACAGTGTATTGGAGTATTAGAAAATTTTAAAATGCACTGTTTTACAATTGAAATTAATGCATTTGACTACATGTGCCAATACAAAAATAAAATGAATGGAATATCAAACAGCATTGTTTCATTAACCATAATCAATCTACATGTGAAATTATGAGCTGTTGATTAGGGTGGTAGTTACTTGTTGTGCTCGGTTTGTTTACATGAGCATATAAATAAATGTACGAACACAGAGGAACATAAGATAAACTTACCAAACACAGACCAAATAACATTGCAAACAATATGCCGACTACCATCCATGTGCTGCTGGGAGAGGGTTCAGAGCTTGTGACGTTCGTTTCACCTGTTCAAATCACAAGTGAAAAGTAAATCAGAAAATTAATGTTGTGTCAAACATAATGATTTTATCCTTCTTTTGCACGTACATGTATCTTGAAATGCAATTTGATAACATCTGGAGAATTTGAAATCCAAACACCTCAATCATTAATATTTTTGTAACGAAACAGAAAACAAAAACCTGTTCCATGTTTCTAGTGTAATACGAATACAATAAGGGGTACGTGAAAACCGTAAGGGTTCTAAGTAAGTTTATAGGATTTTGACAATGGTACTTAATACCGATCGAATTATTTTTGCAGAAGCATTATGTTGCAAATCCAGGTGAACAAGACCATATGATTTATGAATATCAATGCTGTGTTTTGTTTGTTTTCGGTCAAAGTTTCGGTCAAACAGTCACAACCGTTTCTAATTAATTCACACATTTTGTTCATATTTTCACTGATGGTATCTCATTTGTCATATTTGATGGAGCTAGCATATATTTTGTGTTCCTTTGCACTCACTGTAGGTAATCGGATTGTGGTCGTTTTTAGCCTGGCCTACATAACTCAACCTATCTTCTTTTCTATGATTAGATATATACCGATGAAATCTTACCAGTTGAAAACACCGGGGCAATAGTTGACGAGGTGCTGGTTGGGTCTAATGGATCAATAGTTGAGGCGGCGTCTTGAGTAGAGTTAAAAAGGACGTCATCACAGGAGTCGAGAGGAATCGCGGTATCATTCTCCATGGAGCAACAATTGACCGGTTTCTCGCGATGAATCCAATAGTAAACAGCAGAGACACAACGGCCATCATAAGTCACATCTCCGCGAAGTGGAAGGCGTTTCAAGTTCTGATGGCAGACGACAACACCCACACCATCACTCCCAAGTGTCGCGTTACAGCGAATTGTTAGCCAATTAGTGTCCGAAGAAGAGCTTCCAAGTTCACATTTCGCTTTTCCAGTTGGATAGGTTACGGTTACAACAACTTGGTACTCTGCGTGAGATTCCACTTGCTCATTAAAAAGGTCAATTATGTTTACCAAATAAATGCCCCTATCAAAAACCTGGAGGTTCGAGATAATGAAATTAATAGTCAAGTTCTGTTGGATGTGTTCATACTGCACGCCAAATCGTTCAAGTTGCCCAGGTTTAAACGCACTTGGAAACGGCTTCTTTTCGTTTATAAAGTATGGTGGATCGGCCCCATGAAGGGTTACGGTGCAAACGTATCTCGAATCTGGACTGCTCAATTCATAGTGGAAAGGAAACGTCACATTGTCTCCCAGTTGGTATCCATCATTCGGCAAAAAGGGATTACATGCCAAAAGAAGCACCAGCAGAGGAATCCACGACATGCTGCGCAGTATCGTCTGTTGAACAACAAAATAAAGATCGTAGAAAATTGCAATTGTATTAATTTTTGTTTGGACAAATGTTGATGTATATTAAATCTAATACCACTATGTGCTCATTATGTGGTTATAATCCACTTACAGAATTGTATTATTAGCTTTACAAATGGTATAACATATATGATAGAACTAGCCTTATACAATCTGGGGCAATTTGTTCTTGTTTTGGGGAGCCCCCTCTGAGCATGAATGAAGCCTGGGGCACTCCCCGTCTCTTTTTAATTTCTACTTAGGAGTCTTCATGCAACTGTTTAGGAAAACTGTCCTATTTACGTAATTCAGTTGTAGTCACGTGACAGTAAGGACGTCCTAGAGATAAGACCCTTTCATAAAACGGGCCACGGGCGCTACACAAAATAATTTTTTGTGAAATAATGAAAAAATGAGTGTCAAATTTTAAAGAGCATACGATTCTAATGACAGAATAAACTGTATTTGATCAATATCGGAAGGGTGGCACTATTCAAAACTGGTCGACACAATCGTACACTCGTAAATTAAATGCATTGAGCAATTTTGCGAGCTTTCACTTCCTGCCTCCCCCCATTCTCTAGGCTACTGCAATCGCCCCAATTGCATAATAACTACACATAATGCACCATTCAAAAGGTATATAATAAGGCATTTTTGTGATACCAATTTCGAGTATGCTAATTAAAAAATACGAGAGATATAAACGATCAAACTTGAGTTTCCGAACTTTTTTTGAGGGGTTTATTAAAATCAAAAAGAGATATTTCAATATTTGATACATCACACCATTTGCCAAGACACTGCCAATTGTGTAATAATACAAACATTGTTTCAGATGACTCCTGTCAGTTACGAGAAATATTTTTCACAAGGACTCATGTTTTTTTCCATGTCCTTTTTTGTAACGTTACAATGTTTGAGCATGTGTTGTCACTCACTGAAATGTGTGGAATTGTTTTGAATTACTGCGTGAAAAAGGTTTTCTCAGGAGGTATTGAAAGTACCAAAAATGTAAAGAAAATATTCAGGCATCTTTATGTATCAACCTATTATATTGTTCAAGATGCCTTCAAATGTAACGTCACTAACCGTGGAATTGCATATACCGGACTTTCAGCCGTTTCTGAACCGATTTTGAACAAAAACAGTTTATTCTGTCATTAAAAGTGTATGCTCTTTCAAATTCTACACTCAGTTTTTCGTTACCTCACCAAAGTATATTTTATATTTTCTATACCAAAACTGAACTACCCCTTTCATTTATGCCAAATAAGGCCTTTGATAGGCTTTATATTTGTGTGTTTTACAATGACGGCTCTACAAACTAGCAGTTTTTCCCCATCAAAATACAAAACTCTTGATTTCACATGAAGGGTTTACATGTAAAAATAGAAATACACATTTTACCACAACGAGACAATTATGATTAAATCCGCTAAATATACATAAATAATTAGGGGATATGACAGTTGTTAGCAATCAATCATATCTTCAAAACCACATCTTGATACAATCAATGATGTATCATATATTTCTAACCGGCTATAGTATAGGCCCTATATAAAGCGAAAGCAGGCTCTTGTTTGCAAAAATGATACAAATTAGATTTCTAAAACCAACTGGAAAAAAAATCGTCATTAACGTTTATGAAAGAACTCATGTTATTTTCGGTCTAAAATTTCAAAACTTATAATTTTCAGACATCAAAGAGGCGAAATCTGTTTTTATTTTTTTAAATATAATTATTAATTGATTTGCTTGTCAGGGGGAAATTGGGAATACAAATTATTCGAGCAAAAGATATCTCAGCCCCCTGAGAAAACAATGTGCCCAATACACACTATATCAAATTCATTATCCATAGTAGGCCTATACTATAGATTCACGTCGTTAAATCTTATTCCTTACTTAACATCTTATTTATCTAATTAAAGATTAACTGAAAATAAATGTAAAAGCATCAAAACAAAAATAAAACGTGTCATTATCCACGTTTATTTTTAACATGTTCTTCCTCCACCATGAAAGTGGGGAATGCCAATTTGTAACGTTTATGTAAATTCACGTCTGAAACAATAATTATTACTCAAAATCACTACCCAAAATAATGGCTTTACAATAAACATTTTCTAATTCAACAACATAAAGAATCACTGAATGCTGGATCATCTAGGCTCGTTCAAAACGGGTTCGAAGCTATACAGGGTGGCCCAAAAAAAAACACGGAACGGGGCACTTCCCAAAATAAAGTAACACATGTATTATGTCCATCGGATAGAGTGTCTTTTCAAATGAACAACGATACCAAGAACAGTCAATTTGGTCGTGTAGTTTTTGTTTTAGGGCCCTGTGAGTGACACCATGTCAGTTTCTCTTTTTTGTCAATTTGTATTGAGCCAGCGCTTGATGAATTGCACGAACCGCCGTTCATATCGTTGAGCATCGCGCACTATTGCTAGTGTGCACTCAGCCTTGTGCCGAGAGAATGGGCCTGGTCGCTGAATGGTATTACGGGCAAGGAGTGCGGTTAAACTGGCATTGACTAGGTCGAAATCGACATAAATCGGCACCTGACATGGTCTCACTCACTGCGTCCTTAAACAAAAACGACCTGACCAAAATTACTGTTCTTGGTATCGTTTTTCATTGGAAAGGACACCCTATCCGATGAACATAAACATTGTGGTATTATATTTTGGGAAGTGCCCTGTTCCGTTTTTTTTTTGGGCCACCCTGTATATTACGAATCACAAGAAATCTTACTTGTACCGATTATAGTAGATATCTCAAAAATCTCCACGACATTTTAGTTTGTTACTGTAATTGTAACTTACCTACGGTCACGAAATCAACACACAATTATGACAATATCATTTGTGGCATTATCCATCGATGGGTAATAATTGTTCTCCAATGACATGTTTTGAATCATGAATTTGCCAAAAGTTAACGAAAATGCCATGTGGATGTATTCACTATACAAGTCTTCATAAAAGTGGCTTATTTTTGTATATAGTTCAGCAGATATTAAATCGCTCGCATCGCAGCTAGCTAGCTGTATGCATACTGTCAACTTCTGCCCTGGAAAACCAAGGTATATAAACCATGAAACCCGTCTTCGTTAGCCACCATAATACGTTGTTGTGATCACATGCCGCGCGTGCATGCATGCAGCAATTGTTTACCTAGGCTTCATTGGAAACCCGATCGAGTAATATCCTATTTGATTTTGGCTGAATTAACAGATGAATATGCTGTTGTTTATTATATTTTACATAAATCATTTACAATACAAATTCTATTTTTAAAAAAGAATCAAGCCAAACATTGGAGTTTATTTATCGAGGCCAAATCGCATTTGATAAATATCACATAGTATGATATTGTAGACTAAACAGACCATGCCCCTTTCTGTTCCGTTCGACGTTCTATCAACGACTACCGTGTACAAAGGTGCATAAGTAATGTCAACATTATGATCTTGTATGAGAATAATGTAATCTGTAGCCGAATAGGAAATACACGCAGAATGTCTTTGTATGTTATTAGTTGGGGCTCGTAGGTCAATATATGGGACCAAGTGTGCACTTCTGGACAAAAGCATGAATTTTGGCACACATACAGTTTTGACTTTCCTCTACAAGAAATTTGATGGAAGCCATTTTGCACGGCCCATTCTTGGCCACCATCTTGAATTTCAAAATGGCCGCCAACTGGAACCTATTTTCATCAATATCTCCGAAAGTTAAGCAGCTATACCCATATTGTTGGGGCCAACGAATCCCCTGAATCAACTTTCAAGACTTCAAGTGGCAGCCATCTTGAATTTCAAGATGGCCGCCATGGGATTCCTTTTCAGACTATCTCAGAAACTAAAACAGCTAAAGGATTCATTTCAATGGCTATACCCACATTTTGGGGTCCGACGAATCACCTGAATCAACTTTGAAGGCTTCACATGGCAGCCATCTTGAACTTCAAGATCGCCGCCGTGAGAATTAGCGTAGTTAACTCTATATATCAGTAACTAACAAAGGTACAAGGTTCATTCCAGTTGCTATGCCTTTTTGCGGGGTCCACGACTAGAGTGCCTTTGAAAGAGCTCTAGATGCAACAACAACAGGTTGGAAGCAAATAAGCAACCCCCATTATGGCCGCCATCTTGAATTTCATAATGGCTGACATCTGTATCCTATTTTGCATGTATTTCAGAAACTAAAACACCTGGACAGTTCATTTTAGTGGCTATAAACACATTTTCGGGGTCAACAAATCACCTGGATCGACTTAAAAGATTTGAAATGGTACCCATCTTGAATGTTAAGATGGCCGCCATGATAAGTCTATATAGATTAAATTCAATCTGCGAGACTAAAATAGCAACAGAATACATTACTGTGGGTATGTACATAGTTTGGTGAAAGGGGAAGGGCATAATAATGTTATATGGATGGCTAGAGGTAGTTAGGGGTGGAGGGGTGAATAATGGTAGACCCATTTGGAGACCCCTCAGAGCACGATTTAACCTGGGCGGCCCTGCCCATCTTTTTGAAGCCCCCTCTGAGCATACTAGAACCATGGGCAGCCCCTCTAAGTATATCCCAAGCATGGGGGCTCCGCCTCTCTCTTTGGGAATCCTTTCAGAAGCCTGGGGGCTCTGTTCTTGTTTTAGGGAGCCTCCTCTGAGCATAAATGAAGCCTGGGGTACTCCCCATTTCTTTGTAATTTCTACTTAGGAGCCTTTCATGCAACTGTTTAGGACAACTGTCCTATTTACGTAATTCAGTCGTAGTCACGTGACAGTAAGGACGTCCTAGAGATAAGACCCTTTCATGAAACGGGACCCGGGGCGTTACACAAAATAATTTGTTGTGAGATAATGAAAAACTGAGTGTCAAATTTGAAAGAGCATACGATTCTAATGACAGAATACACTGTATTTGATCAAAATCGGTTCAGAAATGGCTGAAATATCTATGAACATAACTCGCCGTTAATTTTTTTTTTTTAAAGCTTCCTCGTTTCAAAAATTTACATTAGAGATTTTTAAATAGTTGTAGATTATCTCTCTATATCATCACTATTTCAACACGCCCGTATACGGCCAGCAGTTTGTATTCCTTAAATGGGTCACTTTTGAGGCTCCCCCACATTCATCTCCCTGCAGCCGCCCTTTAACATAATCATTATAAATGTCACATTTTCATGCAGAAGATTTATTGGGCCTTCCGTTGATATCAAATTTAATCATGAATGTTTGATTTAAAATGCTAAAAATCCTCCCCAAAGCTCGAAAATGGATGCAACGCTCTGATTTTTTGTCAACTCCACATTTTTGGTCTGATATCACACTCAACCCTTCTCCATATTACGGTTCGCTGCACACACCCGATTTGCATAATCTTTACGATTGATATGCCATCGTAAAGAAGAGACAATCTCCATTATAATGGTTGATAAATGGAAAGGGTGGCACTATTCAATAGAAAATTAACTTTCAGAAAACTGGTCAACACAGTCGTGCACTAGTAAATTAAATGCATTGAGCAATTTTGCGAGATTTCACTTCCTGCCCCCCCCCCCCTATTCTCTGGGCTACTGCAATCGCCCCAATTGCATAATAACTACACATAATGGACCGTTTGAAAGGTATATAATGAGGCGTTATTGTGACACCAATTTCGAGTATGCTAATTAAAAAATACGAGAGATATGATCGATCAAACTTGAGTTTCCGAACTTTTTTTGAGGGGTTTATTAAAATCAAAAAGAGATATTTCAATATTTGATACATCACACCACTTGCCAAGACACTGTCAATGGTGTAATGAAACAAAATTTTTTTCAGAGGACTCCTGTCAGTTACGAGAAATATTTTTCACAAGGACTCATGTTTTTTTCCATGTCCATTGTTGTAACGTTACAAAGTTTGAGCATGTGTTGTCACTCACGGAAATGTGTGGAATTGTTTTGAATTACTGTGTGAAGAAGGTTTTCTCAGGAGGTATTGAATGTACCCAAAATGTAAAGAAAATATTCAGGCATCTTTATGTAGCATCCTATTATATTGTTCAAGATGCCTTAAAATGTAACGTCACTAAACGTGGAATTAACCATACCGGTATATTTATTGATATTTCAGCCGTTTCTGAACCGATTTTGAACAAAAAAAGTTTATTCTGTCATTCAAATTACCTCACCAACATTATATTTTATATTTTCTATACCAAAACTGAACTACCCCTTTCATTCATGCCAAATAAGGCCTTTGATAGGCTTTATATGTTTTTGTTTTACAAAGACGGTCTTACAAACTAGCGGTTTTGCCCCATCAAAAGACAAAACTCTTGATTTCACATGAAGGGTTTACATGTAAAAAAAAAGAAATACACATTTTACCACAACGAGACAATTATGATTAAAGCCGCTAAATATACATAAATAATTAGGGGATATGACAGTTGTTAGCCATCAATCATATCTTCAAAACCACATCTTGATACAATCAATGATGTATCATATATTTGTAACCGGCTATAGTATAGGCCCTATATAAAGCGAAAGCAGGCTCTTGTTTGCAAAAATGATACAAATTAGATTTCTAAAACCAACTGGAAAAAAATCGTCATTAACGTTTATGAAAGAACTCATGTTATTTTCGGTCTAAAATTTCAAAACTTATAATTTTCAGACATCAAAGAGGCGAAATCTGTTTTTATTTTTGTTTATATAATGTTTAATTGATTTGCTTGTCAGGGGGAAATTGGGAATACAAATTATTCGAGCAAAAGATATCTCAGCCCCCTGAGAAAACAATGTGCCCAATACACACTATATAAAATTCATTATCCATAGTAGGCCTATACTATAGATTCTCGTCGTTAAATCTTATTCCTTTCTTAACATCTTATTTATCTAATTAAAGATTAACTGAAAATAAATGTAAAAGCATCAAAACAAAAATAAAACGTGTCATTATCCACGTTTATTTTTAACATGTTCTTCCGCCACCATGAAAGTGTAGAATGCCAATTTGTAACGTTTATGTAAATTCACGTCTGAAACAATAATTATTACTCAAAATCACTACCCAAAATAATGGCTTTACAATAAACATTTTCTAATTCAACAACATAAAGAATCAATGAATGCTGGATCATCTAGGCTCGTTCAAAGCGGGTTCGAAGCTATATATTACGAATCACAAGAAATCTTACTTGTACCGATTATAGTAGATATCTCAAAAATATCCACGACATTTTAGTTTGTTACTGTAATTGTAACTTACCTACGGTCTGAATGTCACGAAATCAACACACAATTATGACAATATAATTTGTGGCATTATCCATCGATGGGTAATAATTGTTCTCCAATGACATGTTTTGAATCATGAATTTGCCAAAAGTTAACGAAAATGCCATGTGGATGTATTCACTATACAAGTCTTCATAAAAGCGGCTTATTTTTGTATATAGTTCAGCAGATATTCAATCGCTCGCATCGCAGCTAGCTAGCTGTATGCATACTGTCAACTTCTGCCCTGGAAAACCAAGGTATATAAACCATGAAACCCGTCTTCGTTAGCCACCATAATACGTTGTTGTGATCACATGCCGCGCGTGCATGCATGCAGCAATTGTTTACCTAGGCTTCATTGGAAACCCGATCGAGTAATATCCTATTTGATTTTGGCTGAATTAACAGATGAATATGCTGTTGTTTATTATATTTTACATAAATCATTTACAATACAAATTCTATTTTTAAAAAAGAATCAAGCCAAACATTGGAGTTTATTTATCGAGGCCAAATCGCATTTGATAAATATCACATAGTATGATATTGTAGACTAAACAGACCATGCCCCTTTCTGTTCCGTTCGACGTTCTATCAACGACTACCGTGTACAAAGGTGCATAATTAAAGTCAACATTATGATCTTGTATGAGAATAATGTAATCTGTAGCCGAATAGGAAATACACGCAGAATGTCTTTGTATGTTATTAGTTGGGGGCTCGTAGGTCAATATATGGGACCAAGTGTGCACTTCTGGACAAAAGCATGAATTTTGGCACACATACAGTTTTGACTTTCCTCTACAAGAAATTTGATGGAAGCCATTTTGCACGGCCCATTCTTGGCCACCATCTTGAATTTCAAAATGGCCGCCAACTGGAACCTATTTTCATCAATATCTCCGAAAGTTAAGCAGCTATACCAATATTTTGGGGGCCAACGAATCCCCTGAATCAACTTTCAAGACTTCACATGGCAGCCATCTTGAACTTTAAGATCGCCACCGTGAGAATCAGCGTAGTTAACTCTATATATCAGTAACTAACAAAGGTACAAGGTTCATTCCAGTTCCTATGCCTTTTTGCGGGGTCAACGACTAGTCTGCCTTTGAAAGAGCTCTACATGCAACAACAACAGGTTGGAAGCAAATAAGCAAGTCCCATTATGGCCGCCATCTTGAATTTCATAATGGCTGACATCTGTATCCTATTTTGCATGTATTTCAGAAACTAAAACACCTGGATAGTTCATTTTAGTGGCTATAAACAAATTTTCGGGGTCAACAAATCACCTGGATCGACTTAAAAGATTTGAAATGGTAGCCATCTTGAATGTTAAGATGGCCGCCATGATAAGTCTATATAGATTCAATTCAATCTGCGAGACTAAAATAGCAACAGAATACATTACTGTGGGTATGCACATAGTTTGGTGAAAGGGGAAGGGTATAATAATGTTATATGGATGGCTAGAGGTAGTTAGGGGGGGGGGGGGTGAATAATGGTAGACCCATTTGGAGACCCCTTAGAGCACGATTTAACCTGGGCGGCCCTCCCCATCTTTTTGAAGCCCCCTCTGAGCATACTAGAACCATGGACAGCCCCTCTAAGTATATCCCAAGCATGGGGGCTCCGCCCATCTCTTTGGGAATCCTTTCAGAAGCCTGGGGGCTCTGTTCTTGTTTTGGGGAGCCTCCTCTGAGCATGAATGAAGCCTGGGGTACTCCCCATCTCTTTGTAATTTCTACTTAGGAGCCTTTCATGCAACTGTTTAGGACAACTGTCCTATTTACGTAATGCAGTCGTAGTCACGTGACAGTAAGGACGTCCTAGAGATAAGACCCTTTCATGAAACGGGACCCGGGGCGTTACACAAAATAATTTGTTGTGAGATAATGAAAAACTGAGTGTCAAATTTGAAAGAGCATACGATTCTAATGACAGAATACACTGTATTTGATCAAAATCGGTTCAGAAATGGCTGAAATATCTATGAACATAATCAGCCGTTAAGTTTTTTTTTTTTAAAGCTTTCTCGTTTCAAAAAATTACATTAGAGATTTTTAAATAGTTGTAGATTATCTCTCTATATCATCACTATTTCAACACGCCCGTATACGGCCAGCAGTTTGTATTCCTTAAATGGGTCACTTTTGAGGCTCCCCAAAATTCATCTCCCTGCAGCCGCCCTTTGACAAAATCATTATAAATGTCACATGTTCATGCAGAAGATTTATTGGGCCTTCCGTTGATATCAAATTTAATCATGAATGTTTGATTTAAAATGCTAAAAAATCCTCCCCAAAGCTCGAAATGGATGCAACGCTCTGATTTTTTGTCAACTCCACATTTTTGGTCTGATATCACACTTAACCCTTCTCCATATTACGGTTCGCTGCACACACCCGATTTGCATAATCTTTACGATTGATATGCCATCGTAAAGAAGAGACAATCTCCATTAAAATGGTTGATAAATGGAAAGGGTGGCACTATTCAATAGAAAATTAACTTTCAGAAAACTGGTCAACACAGTCGTGCACTAGTAAATTAAATGCATTGAGCAATTTTGCGAGATTTCACTTCCTGCCCCCCCCCTATTTTCTGGGCTACTGCAATCGCCCCAATTGCATAATAACTACACATAATGGACCGTTTGAAAGGTATATAATGAGGCGTTATTGTGACACCAATTTCGAGTATGCTAATTAAAAAATACGAGAGATATGATCGATCAAACTTGAGTTTCCGAACTTTTTTTGAGGGGTTTATTAAAATCAAAAAGAGATATTTCAATATTTGATACATCACACCACTTGCCAAGACACTGTCAATGGTGTAATAAAACAAAAATTGTTTCAGATGACTCCTGTCAGTTACGAGAAATATTTTTCACAAGGACTCATGTTTTTTTCCATGTCCATTGTTGTAACGTTACAAAGTTTGAGCATGTGTTGTCACTCACGGAAATGTGTGGAATTGTTTTGAATTACTGTGTGAAGAAGGTTTTCTCAGGAGGTATTGAATGTACCAAAAATGTTAAGAAAATATTCAGGCATCTTTATGTAGCATCTTATTATATTGTTCAAGATGCCTTAAAATGTAACGTCACTAAACGTGGAATTAACCATACCGGTATATTTATTGATATTTCAGCCGTTTCTAAACCGATTTTGAACCAAAAAAGTTTATTCTGTCATTCAAATTACCTCACCAACATATATTTTATATTTTCTATACCAAAACTGAACTACCCCTTTCATTTATGCCAAATAAGGCCTTTGATAGGCTTTATATGTTTTTGTTTTACAAAGACGGTCTTACAAACTAGCGGTTTTGCCCCATCAAAAGACAAAACTCTTGATTTCACATGAAGGGTTTACATGTAAAAAAAAAGAAATACACATTTTACCACAACGAGACAATTATGATTAAATCCGCTAAATATACATAAATAATTAGGGGATATGACAGTTGTTAGCCATCAATCATATCTTCAAAACCACATCTTGATACAATCAATGATGTATCATATATTTGTAACCGGCTATAGTATAGGCCCTATATAAAGCGAAAGCAGGCTCTTGTTTGCAAAAATGATACAAATTAGATTTCTAAAACCAACTGGAAAAAAATCGTCTTTAACGTTTATAAAAGAAATCATGTTATTTTCGGTCTAAATTTTCAAAACTTATAATTTTCAGACATCAAAGAGGCGAAATCTGTTTTTATTTTTTTAAATATAATTATTAATTGATTTGCTTGTCAGGGGGAAATTGGGAATACAAATTATTCGAGCAAAAGATATCTCAGCCCCCTGAGAAAACAATGTGCCCAATACACACTATATCAAATTCATTATCCATAGTAGGCCTATAGTATAGATTCACGTCGTTAAATCTTATTCCTTACTTAACATCTTATTTATCTAATTAAAGATTAACTGAAAATAAATGTAAAAGCATCAAAACAAAAATAAAACGTGTCATTATCCACGTTTATTTTTAACATGTTCTTCCGCCACCATGAAAGTGTAGAATGCCAATTTGTAACGTTTATGTAAATTCACGTCTGAAACAATATTTATTACTCAAAATCACTACCCAAAATGATGGCTTTACAATAAACATTTTCTAATTCAACAACATAAAGATTCACTGAATGCTGGATCATAAAGGCTCGCTCAAAGCGGGTTCAAAACTATATATTACTAATCACAAGAAATCTAACTTGTACCGATTATAGTAGATATCTCAAAAATATTAACGACATTTTTGTAAGTGTAACTTACCTACGGTCTGAATGCCAAATCAACACACAATTATGACAATATCATTTGTGGCATTATCCATCAGTGGGTAATAATTGTTCTCCAATGACATGTTTTGAATGATGGATTTGCCAAAAGTTAACGAAAATGCCATGTGGATGTATTCACTATACAAGTCTTCATAAAAGCGGCTTATTTTTTTAAATATGTATCTGCAGATATTCAATCGCTCGCATCGCAGCTAGCTAGCTGCATGCATACTGTCGACTTCTGCGCTGGTAAACCAAGGTATATGACAACATAGACAAAATATACAAACCATGAAAGTCCAAGGGCGTCGATTTCTTCTCGCCATTGGGGGGGATGATTCGTCATTTTGACCATCTCTGGCGAGGGAGCGAAGCAACAACCCAGCAGCGTGCCCGGGTTTTATGGCTGAAGGGGGGGGGGGGGGGCAAATCTTTTTTATTCAGCCGTTTAGAAATTGGAAGATTATTAAGTGCACATTGCAAGCATCATGTTATGAGCTGGGCTTTGTCCAATATGAACTTTAGCCTGATAGATACATATATTGCAAGCATTCTGATGGAACCCTGAATAGCATCAGTCATGGGATACCACATTGGGAAGCTTATTGGGGGTCCAGGCGGCGAAGCCCCCGGAAGCTTTGGGATTTGGAATATCCAGATATAAAGATGTTGTCTATATGTAAATATAGAGTTAACTATTCTTTACTTAATTGGCTTTTGAATTAGCTATTTAGAGATGGAAAGATTATTCAGTGCACATTGCAAGCATCCTGTTATGATGAGGGCACTGTCCAAGTATAGATAAATTTTAGCCTGATAGACAAATACTGTCGATTGCAATCATCCTCCTGATGGAACCCTGAATAGAATAAGTCAAGGGATACCCACATTGGAAAGCTTATTGGGGGTCCAGGGGGCGAAGCCCCCGGAAGCTTTGGGATTTGTAATATCCAGAAATACAATTAACTATTGAATAGTTAGCTCAATTTTAGTGAGCAAATAACATTAATGGGGGTTCCAGGGGCGCAGTCCCGGAAGATTTTGGATTTGGGCAGTTTGGCATTATCAAAAAGTGGTTTAAAGAAGACTATAGTAATAACTTCCATTCATAAGAGGGGGCAATGCTCCTTAATTTTAATGTTATTATATATTTTTGAACCCCAAATATTGGGGGGGATGATCATACAGGCCACCCCCCCCCCCCCACCTGAAATATGGGGGGATATATCCCCCCCATCCCCCCCCCCCCCCCGTGATCGACGCCCCTGCATTAAACCCGTCTTCGTTAGCCACCATATTGTGATCACATACCGCGCGTGCATGCATGCAGCAATTGTTTACCTAGGCTTCATCGGAAACCCGATCGAGTAATATCCTTTTTGATTTTGGCTGAATTAACAGATGAATATGCTGTTGTTTATTCTATTTGACATACATCAATTACAATACATATTGTATTTTTAAAAAAGAATTAAAGGTATGGTGACAAGAAAACTGCCTCAAAATTGGGTTTTACTGTATCTAAGGTAGATTTTCATGAAGATTACTAATACAAACATATTTTCCTCGTGGGAAAACCCGGTAAAATAAAAAAATCAACTTGTAAATTCACTTTCGGAACCCCCGTAAAAAAACTGAGTCCCGGGCGAACAAAAAATGACGTCATCTTTGTGACGTCACCTGCAGGCAATCGCAGTTTAGCTCGGTCGTAGACGTACACGCTGAGTGCAATACTCACGTTGACACAGAGATATTATTTCCATTTGTTTAAATATTTGCAAACATTTGTTCAGGTTTATATCATGGACGATATACTCTCAGATGTGTAGCTGCATCCTGCTACAATTCATTTCTTAGCAATTCTTAAGCATTTTCAGTAAAACCTCATTTTACAAGCAAAAACGAGTTTGTGTTACTAGCAAGTCATAGGCTCTGCATGTAAACAATGCAAATTCCTCCGCGTTGCGGTCTGCATGTGATGTCATGAATCGGGTGACACGTGCGCACATTCCTGCTCCGCTATAAATGACTTTTTTTAGGAGCATGGAACGCCGATGCGTAATAAAGCAAAAAAGTTGCATGAAACTTACCTTTTTTTCCCAACTTAAGGATTTCTTTGAAAAAAAGAGTGTGGTATATCAATAAAGGCACATATTTAAAGCTATAAACCTGAATCAAAGCCGGGATTACCCCCCTCCTTTAAGCCAAACATTGGAGTTTATTTATCGAGGCCAAATCGCATTTGATAAATATCACATGGTATGATATTGTAGACTAAACAGACCACGCCCCTTTCTGTTCCGTTCGACGTTCTACCAACGACTACCGTTTACAAATGTGCATAATTAATGTCAACATTATGATCTTGTATGAGAATATATAATCTGTATTATTTTTCACAAGGATTCATGTTTTTTTTTCATGTCCCTTTTTGTAACGTTATAAAGTTTGAGCATGTGTTGTCACTCACTGAAATGAGTGGAATTGTTTTGAATTACTGTAATTAATGTACTTAATGTAAATAAAATCTTCAGGCATCCTTATGGGAGCATCCTATTATATATTGTTCAAGATGTCTTCAAATTTAACGACATTAACCGTGGAATCGCCCATACCGGTATATTTATTAATATTTCAGCCGTTTCTGAACCGATTTTGAACAAAAAAAGTTTATTCTGTCATTAAAAGTGTATGCTCTTTCAAATTCTACACTCATGGCTTGATGGTAATGTTAAAATTTATATTTGTTTTACAGGATATAATAGGGAGAATAATGCTCGAAAAGATGGAGGTATTTCAATTGCAATTAAAAACCACTTAAAATATATAATGCGGAATGATATTTCCGCATTTATTAATTCCTGTGAAAATATTTTTATTGAAATTTTAAAACCAGGAAAAAATATTGTTGTATATTAGCCCATGTATTTGGAGTGTTGCACCGCACAAAGCTAATGAACACAGATATTTCAGTTTTTACAGCATCTGCAGCTTTTTATTAGCTTTGTATTAACTATAATTGTCTCATTCAAGCATGCAGTTCAGCATTCCAGTAAGGTGATACCTCAAACTTTTGTTGGAATCAGGATGGATACCATGGTGATATGCGAACACGATTAGTGTCTGAAATTATTTCTATATTTGAAGAAATAATAGCTAACTATTGTTTGTTTCATAGTTGAGTTTAAATTTGTGGAGTGAAACACGTAACTTGTATTAAGCTGCCATCAAAAGTTGTTACCTTAATAACCTGCATTGTAGCTTAACAAAGACCATGATGCCTGTCGACGATGTAAACGTTGCTAAATTATCACAAGAGGGCGCTACGCAAAATATGATACCAAACCGGCTAAAACAATTTGGGGGATATTCAAGCATTTGACACATGTTTGAGCTCTTTTACAACTCAATCCCACTAATTGTTCGTTAAATTTGTTTGTATTCATGATATTTTACGTGCTTACATTATAATGAAATGTATGTTCTCGTACGCTGTATATCCATATATGCATGCCAAGCGTTGACTAAAACGTAATTTAAACGCATTGGCCCGAATTCTCATCAGTGGCACAAGTTTAGTCTGGGCTAAAAAGACATAGACTACCAGTAACCAGTTAAACCGTTCTGCACATGGAGACCTATCCATTGTTGCCATTTGCCACCAGAGATATTATAATTGTTTTCTTTCATTATCCAGTGAAACCCTCTAGTTCATCATCCGCTTGAAATTCAAGTCATAGTATAGCCAGTTATCCGCAAAATTGTGTCCTAGATCAAGTCATTATATTACTGATGACGATGTTCTGTACCAATTGTAAAGAGCATTGCCAAGTCGTGGGCACGTGTTGGTAGAGAATGACAGATAGCTACCTATTGATCCTAAATTATACAATTAATAACTAATACACAGTGACAGTCCTGTTCAGTATCCCGGGATACTTCAAGATGTATTGTAACAAATATTTTGAGTAGCGCCCTCTGATACCAAAACTGAACCTTTAACATTTTAAAGTGCTCTCTAAACAAGAACTGCAACAACAATCACTAACTGTTGTTTACAAATATCTAAAGTTTGCAAATCGTTTTGTTTTATCATACTATTGCACTATTTCAAGCAAGTGTTAAAAACAGAAGAGCGGTTTAGATAAAACGATATTATCTACTCATTAATCGGACACTAGATATATTTCATTATTTGGACTTGAGACATAGATTAATTCATCAGGCTTTATTAATTGGTAAATTGGTATATATATTGTACAGGTATATTTTTCAAACCGTTCATTTTGGTCGAGGTGCATTTCAGTTGTCGTTCATTTATAAATCATGAATGTCTAATTGCATGCCGATACGAATGTCTGAGCAAAATTCATTAAAACAAAATTTAAGCACATTTATGATTTTTTATGAAAGTGTGCATAAATATTCGTCCGACGAAGATTTCTAATTATATTCTTAATTTTTGTTGTTACCCTTCATAGCCAAAGATGATCTATTCGCCGTGAAATATTCACAGATTATTTTGCCTCGACCGTCAAACTTACATTTTGCAGATGAACAAACCTTATTATGAATTATTTGTTTGTCTTATATTACTCTTACCCTGATATACAAGGTACATGATAAGTAGCATGGTATTTGACATGGTACCAAATTGTGTGTTATAATCGAGGTACATGTCCCGATCAACGCGCCATGAAATTATACTGTTAGGCCCTCTGCGTCGACTTACAGTATTGTTCTTAATTGCCTACAGGTCTTCATCATTTCTTTTTTATGAAATATCATGTTAACTTCCAAAACTCCCTTAATTGCTTTGCTAGCCCTATGCACACGTTCATGAACGTTACTATTTAACCATTGTAACTTGTGATTCGTTGTCCTTTTTGGCACAATTTATGTAAGTCGTAAATCCCATCAAAAGGATTTGCCCTTATGTTCTTTTTAATGTAATGTGTTTGTGTGTAAAACTTTTTTTTTTTTTTTTTTTTTTTTTTTTGGGGGGGGGGGGGGGGCACGTGCCCCTCCCATGCCCCCCGTACCTAACTCACTGATCATTCACTGCCAAGGACAGACTTCATGTATGCTCGGTAAATAGTCAGTTGATTCCTTATGTTCATGTAAACACTTAAGCATAGTCCCGGTCCTATTTGTCCTTATTTATCTTCTGCTTTTCTTCACTCTTATTCCTATTTATGTATTCTATGTTAGAGCATGTGGTATACGTATGCGTGTGTCTTTTATGTAGTCTTGTGTGTTGTCTTTTCTTTGTTTCTGATTCTTCGTAGGCTTCCATAACATAATTTATTATAAAACTACTTTTTTTAATGAGCTTGCACCTCATTTGTGTATGTCATTTTTGTCTTTTCATCTTTCTATATGTATTATTGTAATTGCCAGTTGTGCTTGATTTTTTGTTTTTGTTTGAGGGGTCCACAATTTACAAGCAATGCTTTTCAGTGGGATCCCTCCATTTTTTTCAGTCCATGATATATAAAAAAAAAAGGAAAAAGAAGAAAAAGGATTGTTTATTTTGTTTGCTTAAAATGGATTACGTTATTGTATTAATATAGTATATTGCTGTATAAGCTCATTTTGTTCCATTATATTATGTATTGAATTGTAAATCCAATTAATTTTTCGTTATATTATGTACTGAATTGTAAATCAATATTTTGTTATATTATGTTCTGAGAAAGATGAAATAAAACGAATTTGAAATTTGAAAAAAGGGACAGTTGAGTTTTCGTATGGAGAGTACAGTTTTGGTCAAACTGATTCTAGTAACCAAAACCTGCACCTCATTGGTAGAACCATGTTCAATTAAACCTATTAGTCCAGTATTAGACGGTTCTATATGTCGTGTATCTAGACCTGGAGACATTCATAAGTCCAATGTTTTTTTGTTTTGCTATTCATGCTCTAAATGGTTTCTAGAGAAAATTCAGCCTTGTTGCAAACTCGACAACATTGAGCAAACTTTTGTAATAAGCATTATGAAGATAATTAGCTAATTTGCAATATTTCTGAAATTAAGGTCAGAGGTCAATTTCTATCAGGAATAGTACAAAACATAATGAAAATTATTTTTGGGGGGGTGTTTTTGGGGTAAGGAATCCATTTCCGGCGCTCATTTGTATGTGCCATAATTATGAGTAACACCCTGAAAATCCAAGAAGGACTGCCCCTAATTTGCATATGAATATTAATGGTTTTTAGTGGCTAAGGTCATTAATAAGCAAAAATGACAGGGTTATTATTTTTTCAATAATCTTCTACATATGTATTAAAGATATTTCAACTTTGTTGCCACCTTGGCAACAAATCAAGCAATACATAGTATTAGCATAATTCAGGTTTTAACCTAATTTGCATATTCCATAAATAAAGTTAAAAAGACGAGTAAATACCTCTTTTCCAAGGTTTTGGGGGCAACAAATCCATTTCTGATACGTAAGTTCAAACAATATCTCCTCACGGCAACCCAGATAAATCCAAATGGAATTCCCAAAATTAGTCGAGCTAGGATACATGTGGTTTCTTCTTTTGTTGTGTATAAAGATCGGTATGATGTTTTTTTGTTTACTTTTCATTCACATTGCGAAATAATCAACTAGAATACTTGACTCACAAATTTAGTTGGTTTTAACAGTAACATATAGTACAATTTACTAAATAAACGCGATCAAACGGACTAATAACATTCTCAATACTGTGCTAATTAAAAAGAACATATTCCCCTAAAAGCAGGCTAAGTACAACATTGTGCTATGTGAATCACAGTGATTTTCATTAATTTTCAACAGTTTTTATGTTGACATAAATGCTTTATAGATGTATGTGTTTAATCGTAATTCAATTGATCTCTCAATTTCCATCTATCATTGTCGATTATTAATTAAATTCATAGTCAAACATCCCGCGCACTCTTTATGTGTTTGTTTTCATGTAAATAGTTAAGTGTACGCCCATGTCTGTACTAAAATGCAACACTTTTTACAAAAGCTTGACTATTGACGAATTTGAATGCCCCGATAATGCCCACGACAACATTTCCCCGTCTTAAATTGGATGCTCTTTGAGCGACGATTTAAAGTGGATACTTCCTTTCTAACTTGTAATTTTGGCCGGAATTTCCGATCGCGTGCTTTAAAAGTTAATTTTGAATAAACCATTTTTAGTTTACTAAGAATGGATGAATCCCAATCATAGAGTCAAGTTTCGTGCTTAATTTGATGATGAATCGTAGTTTGGCACCGCTGCTGGTTTTTACGGAATTGACCCGGGAAAACTATATTATTTTTTATCAATCAACAAATATCTAAAACAGGTTTTGTGATTTGTGTCTTGAAGTATATAGCGTATTTTTTGTTTTATCGGCTGGGGTTCCAAATGTTTGAGTTATTGCGGGCTGCCCACAATTATTACAAATAGGTAAAATGTATGGATATTTCATCGCTCTCTCAACCGATTTTATAAAAGTTTATTATGTCATTAAACTTTGTAGTGCTCTTTCTGATTTGACTCTCTATTTTGCATTACCATCAACAAGAAAATTATTTACGTGGCTAGCGCCCATCTATAACAAAACTCAACATTCTCCCTGTAAATTGTTTTTACAATTATTTTGTTCACAAAAACCGTTTTTTTAGCAGGAAGTCCCCAAGTACCAAATACAGGTACACATAAAATATAAAACTATGAAGTTATTGATAGCTTGCAGGTATCTTTTTAATTGTTCTTGTTCACAACATTTACAATCATCAAATTAAACGATAATATCAGAATCAAATGTTCAAGTCATAGTATACACATATCACAGGGATAGGTTGTAAAAC
>JBAMJV010012182.1:0-27670 GCA_037951105.1 Echinarachnius parma
ATAGGATTGCCATACGATTCCCATATGAATTCCCCATTTCCACAGAGATATACCAATTAAATTCTCTCATAGAGAATCAATAAATGATGATTCATACTCATATTTTCCTTATCAACCTCTTCAGACAGTGCAATAGGACAATTAGGCATTGCCTCTTGTAGAAGAGGGTTGAACTTAAATTAAAGCTGAACAATACATTCAGATATATGTATATGCAGTTAGAATACTTTTCCTTGGTTAGTAAAATATTCTATCATATTTATATTGATTTCTGGAATATTAAGTCCCATCTAGGAATTGAAAATGTGGTGAATGAATTGATTATGTTTTATTTCATTACTATACACACCATTACAAATTAATATTTGTGTTAAACAAATACCAAATATATAAACATCATATTTTGTTGTATGCATGCTATGCATGAGTATCGCATGAATATGCACATTTTCTATTGGTTTATATGGGTCATATGGGTTTTTATTGGGCTAATGGGTTTCTATGAGTTTTATTTTATGAGTTTCTGTTGGTCCCATAGAAACGCATAGAAACCCATAGAAACTCATAGAAACTCATAGAAACCCATAGGATTTTCCTATGGGTTTCCTTTGGGTTTCTATGGGTTTCATTTGGTTTTATATAAGAATTTCGACTTGGGAAATGTGTACTATAAAAACTGTTTTTCACTGAGTTTACGGCATTATTTACATTCAAAATGGCTGCCAAACCCATTTTTTATGTAAAATATGAATTGGTATTTTAATACACAAATGAAATAGTTAGTCATAAAACAGGCCATATTTTCCCCATTTGGGGGACAAATAAAACCTTTAATTGATTTTAGATTAATATGTCGTGATGATTCTAATTCTGAAGAGTGTCAATTACTAAATGTGTATTTTTGTGTGAAATGAACTCCCCAAAATGGCCGGATCATCACACAACTTCCTGCCAATGGCGGGCAAAACTGAGCGGTACGTGGTTGGCCTCTGCCAGATCTTCGATTGTGCACATTCCATGTAGCAGATCACAACTAAGCAGGTGGCCCATAGTCTTAGGGCCTTGACCGCACTCACGCTCTGCTGCACCTTCGATGTACATGTATCCCTAGTTCAACATGTTGGACTTGCATCTTCCCAGGCCTGTCCGAAGCCTATTCAGGCTACGCCAAGTCATCCAGGGTTGGTTGAATCCTGCTTGCAGTTTCTTTGATAGCTGTATCATAGGCATAAGTATGTCTTCTGGCATGTCATCCAGTCTCTCTTCCCAGAGTTTAAGCCTTCTTGAAGAAACGCTGCAGTTCAGGGAGTCAACAGATGAAAGGAAGCTTTTCCGTGACTTAAGGCGCCGAGGATGTAGTGGTTGGTCAGGGAGGTGATGTATAACGTCCTCTGTTCGTCTCAGTCGTTCCTTCTGGCTAGCAGTAACTCTCCTCATGTCAGGGGTGCGATGTCAGAGAGCAGATAGATGGTATCAGTCATGGTTGGTCTTATACATCCTGTGATGTAACGGCAGCTTGTGTTAAGCACAGGATCAATCTTCTTTGCATGTGCTGGGTGTTCCCCCACAGGACAGGCATATTCTGCAGCAGAATAGCAGAGGGTCTTTCCAAAAAGGTGACCCCCCGATTTCTGACACCCCTGATACCCCTATTCTGACACCCTTTTTCCCCATTCACTTTGTACACAAACTATACCATACAAACACACATGTCTTTTTGTCTCTCCCATTTATGTACAGTGACACGTCTCTCTGTCTCTTCAATTTAAATATGTACAGTCTACATGTACGTCCGCATACACGCACGTACGTTAGCATTGCAGGTACGTAGACAAGCACATCCCTGTGTGCACGTGTGTGTATATGCAGTGTGTTACTGTGTGTTGAAGTTTTCCACGACCATTTGGTGGCATTATTCAATGTGTTTTGTTGTGTGTGACGTGTGTGTGTGTTGCATTGCATTGGACGTAAAGGTTATTGCGGTGTATGACTTTTGTGTATCGCTTCAGCGTGTAGTGACACTGCAGTGTGTTTGTTTGGTATAGTTTGTGTACAAAGTGAATGGGAAAAAAGGGTGTCAGAATAGAGGTGTCAGGGGTGTCAGAAATCGGGGGGTCACCTTTTGGAAAGACCCATAGCAGAGAGCCAGAGCAGTAGCATTGATTGTTGACGGGTTTTCTCCCCACTTGGATGTGCTCAGGTTGCAAAGAAGGGCATTCCTTGAGCTTGGTGATATGGGCCTGTACGTCAAAGATATATCTAAGGTCACCCCTAAGTAGACTTGACTGTCATAGTGTTCAACTCTAGGTCCATTCCAGGTAATCTTCAGTTTATGGGCCATATTTAATTTGCATTCATTATTATACATAATACAGTACAGTTAGCCATTTAAATTGAACTTCAACTAGGTTTTTCTGCCATTCTTAATTTTAACTGTGCCAGAACCACAACAAATAAACAACTTTCAGTACATCTGCATTTATTTTAATGTAGGCTAACTCAGGGAAAAATATCCTTGTTGTGGACATTTTGGATTTTAGCATTGATTTTTCTAATAAAAAGGCACCTTTGTTTCCTAATTGGCACCCATCAAAGTGGGAATCAGCACTATCTCATTGACAAGGAACCTTACAAAAATGTATCTTAGTAAATTTGTCTTAAAATGTAAAGATTTACGATTTTGGGCACTTAACAACTATCAAGTCTTATTATTTTGGTGGCTATGTTGGGATGTTTATTTCACTAAAAAATTACATATTACATGATTGGCATTCTTCAGATTTAGAATCAGCACGACATTATAATCTAAAATCAATTAAAGGCATTATTTGTTCACCAAATGGAGAGAATATGGCCTATTTTATGATTAACTATTTAATTTGTGTATTAAAATACCAATTCATATTTTCCATAACAAATGGGTTTGGCAGCCATTTTGAATGTAAATTATGCCCTAAAATCAGTGGAAAACAGGTTTTAGTACACATTTAGCTTAATTTGCAAGGTAATCCTCAAGGGACCAAATCCCATTCAATGTATTCATGAAAAATGTCACTGATATTGAGGGTTTATCGTTTTGAGGGGTAAGAGAGGCAAATCCGTGATTCGTCGGCCATTTTGGATTTTTGCATTAAAAAAAACATCCTCAAGGTTTCTTGTCTAGCACTTGACAGCTTTGAAATCAGCACCCCCCAGACTGACTAGAAACCACCAGAAAGCATTGTATATGTCAAAAAAATGTTATCGATGTATCCTAGTAAATTTGTCTTAAACTGAAGAATTCTACGATTTATTTGTCCAAAAATTTCAAATTTTATAGTTGTGGCGGCCATTTTGGATTTTTTAAATTAAAAAAAACATGATAATTTTGTGATTAGCACTCTTCAGTTTTAGAATCAGCATAACTAAAACAATCTTAGATCAATAGAAATGTATATTTATTCAACGATAGGGAGAATTGGCCTATTTTGGCTACTAATGATTCCATGTGTAAATATTGTTACCAATTCATACTGTACATAAACACGGGTTTGGCGGCCATTTTGAATTTAACTTGTGCCCTTTACACAATAATAAACAGCTTTTAGCAAATGTGCAGTTTCATTTGAATAATAATTAACTTAAGGAACAAAATCCAATTCAATATATTTGTGCAAAATGTTTTTTAAATTGTGGTTATATCATTCTGGTGGGCTAAAAGAGGCAAATTTCCCTGTTTTGGCGGCCATTTTGGATTTTTGTATTTTAAAGAAAAAAATCATGGTTTCGTGATTGGCACTCTTCAGATTTACAATCAGCATGACAAAATAATCTTAACTTAATTGAAAATACAATTTATTCCGCCATATGGGGAAAATTGGGCCTACTTTTTATAACGATTCCATTTGTACATTGAAATACCCATTCATATTGTACATAAAATGGATTTGGCGGCCATTTTGAATGTTAATTGTGCCCTAAATACAATAATAAGCAGCTTTTAGCACATATTTAGTTTCATTCTATTATAAATTAACTCGAGGAGCAAAATTTAATTTGATTTCTTTGTGTAGAATGGCATTTAAGTTGTGATTATATCATTCTGGGGGGCTAAAAGAGGCAAATTTCCATGTCTTGGCGGCCATTTTGGATTTTCGCGTTTGAAAAAAAATGCTCAAGGTTTCGTGTCTGGCATCAACCGGATTTGGAATCAGCACCCCCGAATTAACAAGAAACCATCAAAAAACGTTGTATATATCAAAAAACAAGGTCAGGTGGTATGTCTATGGAGCCTAGCTCGGACTATACCCACGACCAGTCGTTTCGTACTGCAGTAAAGGATATCTGTGGTCATTATACAAAGAAAATTAACTAATGTACTACATTAGAATGACCAACAATTCTACTCGAATTATGTTTGATCAAAAATACATATTCATGTCGTCGCAATATGAACATTATAAGATGGAACTCATATGACCGCCATCAAGTTGCCGACCAGTATTTTGGCCATCAGTTTGCATGTGCAAGATTATGCAGTCGACATATTTGAATAAACATGATAAACATATGATTTAGATAAAAGTAAGTTGGATAACCTTTTTGCCAAACGACTGAATATGTATGTTTTTCCTCCAGGTCACATGTTGATTAACTCGAAGAGAAACGATTAATGAAGATTAATGATGACACCGAATCAGAATGGTTCTTTGATTAACATGTGAATGACTCCGACGTATGCTCGTCGATATCTTGTTCATGCTGCGAGATTAAATTATTTACCTTTATTAATGAACTGCACGTAATATTGATTTGCTCTTCCTTCCATTCATTAGATGTTCCCCAATACTGAAGAACAGCGCCATCTTCACCACACACTGAAACCTCCAGATGCGCGCGGAAGTTCGCTCTGTATTTAAATGTCATTCTTCCCGCTAGTGCAGAGGCCGAGGGGTCGGGTAAATAACACGTCACTCTGTCGTCGATATTTCTTCTATCAAATTTTGGATAGTAATACCAGTCTAAAGGGAAATACAATTAGAAGAAAATACAATCATCTTCGCATTCAATCAGATGTATTCAATTATTGCGAAATTACAAGAATGAAAATTACGATGAGCAACTTTTCCATCATAATATAAACCAAAATAAGAAGAATTGTGGCCTTTTGAGATTTGTCATGTTTGATGTAAATATCTAGCGAAGGCCTGATATAAGGACATTTTAAACTCTGAATCAATGGGGGTATTATAAGTATAACATCTGTCTGTCTATGAGTTTGAAAAACAAAAGAGTTAATACAATTAACCAACATATAACATATGAAAAGCTCAGTTCCAAAAGATCCTAAATCCACTTTCCATACAAAATGAGTTAACGATATATCTACATTTATAAGCTACGTAGCTATCTAGGAATCCACATTTTACGCATTATTACTCACTCAAAATCAAGTTCAATTTTCATATTCCCATGGGCACGTGTACAAACTTGGGCAAAGAAACCTGTTTTCCTCGAAAGTTGAAAAAGTAGATATAGCGCCTTTTGGAAGAAAGCTCTTCATATAAATCTTATTATCATTTTCATAATAACGGTTTATTGTGTAATGACGTTTATACAGACATAATCTTTGCAATGTTGGTATTTACATTGTGTTATTCTCTGGCATAAACAACACACATAAATTATAGACTTATTCTTGTATTCAGAGCAAAGAATGATTAAAAATGAGCTATTCTAAATTGCCCCGGGTTTATACTCATGTTTCGATATAATTTTATTTATTTCCACATCTTCAACAACATTATATTACAATACACCGTGTCCCAGAAAAAACGAAACCGGGTTTCATGGCAGAAATTTTATGTTATATTGAATAATTTCCTTGATGATATTGTCTGAAAAGCTATGTGTCTCTTCTTTTATTTCATATACAACTTATGGCACATAATTCACGCATGACTGAATTAGAACGATAGAAAGTGGTGTTACCAAAATTCAATTTGCGCGCAGAAATTTCAAGTTTGGGTGAGGTTTTGGGGAGAGTTTTAAGAGTAGTAAACGTACTTCTTTTGAAAAAGGACAGAAACCGCATGAAAATTCATAATTTTATCTTTTATATTTGCTTTTGAGTAATATTTCCATTCAAAACCGGGACACAATAATTAAGTACTGGTCTTACGTATCCCATGTATAGTTAAACGTTCATTAAGATGATAATATTGTAGACTTAGATTGTTTTTTTAATTTATGTAATATGACAAATACTCATAAACTTGCAGTTTGGTACCTTGAATTTTGGTAAAATATTGATATTAAACTTATAATAGGTACATAATTATTCATTTTTACATTATGCTTAATTAATCTTAATTGAAATATCAATATTAGAATAGTCTTGCTCTCATATAATAATGATTTCACAATAGGTATTCAGCTGATAGGTATAAATGATAAATATATTATAATTAATTAATTGCTTGGTGATTAATAACTTAGAACAGTTTTAATTATGAATTACTTTATATTACCTATATAGTTATGAATTGCTGTATACAATTCATTGTTGGAAATGTGGTTGATTAGCAATTATTCACAATGATCTGATATTTGTTCTTTGTGTAATGTAGCTTTGTTTATTTTATAGTGATTTACTTTTGTAAATTTTGTTGTTCCAATTCATTCAAATTCGAATGTAACAATTGCTATATTGTATTGTTTATACTATGTATGTTTTGATGTTCAATGTACACTGATCCTTTCAGCACTGCTGCTGATCAGTTTGAAATGTATACCAAAATAAATAAATAAATAAATAAATATATGACACCTCATGATTAAAAAATAAATTATATATGCCAGAGAACGAATACAATGAAAACATGCTTGATTCCAGCCCAAATTAGTAACTTTCCTGATCTAGCCTGTTTCCTGATCCCCATGTTTGTGTAAATTCACTCATGCATCAAAGTCCATTGTCAGCTGCTAGTCAGGAAAGCTGAGCGACTTCTTACTCAACTTTCACTCATTCGGGCAGAAATCAGGCATGTTTTCATTGTACTCGTTCCCTGGCATAAATCATTTATTTTTTTAGCATGAGGTGTCATGTAAAAGATTAAAGGGACTTAGTAACATTGTCCAAATCCTCAAAATAAAATTTTTGATCTAGCGGTTCCCTCATACCTTGTTGTATTCGTATTAATAATAAAATCATGGGACAGGTTTCGGTTTTTCAAATTTCCCTTTTGTTACAAAGATATGTACGATTGAAGTATTCAGATAAGAAGAACTCCGGGCGAGTTTTTCATCCCTGTACAAAGTGAATGCAGTGAGTTAGTGAATATCACCCAATATCACTTTGCATTTTCGCTCATTACTTGGCCATGCAATGTCCATTTGACTTGAAATTTTTACACAATACCCTGTTGACATATGAGATAACAAGACTATACATTGCATCAACTCTTCATCACTTTTTGCACATGTCAACAAAGTTACTAGATCCCTTTAAAATACGAACTTTTATGTGGTGTTTGTCCTTTTTAAAAATAAGTACGTTTACAACTCTTAAAACTCACCCAAACTTCAAATTTATGCGTGCAAATTGAATATTGGTAACACCACTTTCCATTGTTCTAATTCAGTCATGCTTGAAGTATGTGCCATACGTTGCACATCAAATGAAAGAAGAGACACAGAGCTTTCCAGGCATAAATATATCATCAATTAAATTATTCATTATGACAGAAAATTTCTGCCATGAAACCCGGTTTCGTTTTTTCTGGGACACGGTGTATATCAACAATATTGGAAGAAACTTAAATCGACATTTCCTGAATACAAAATGAAACGAATTTGAATTTCATGGTAATGTTTATTAAAAATGCAGAGGAGCCAGTCGAGTAAAATGAAAGGCTTCTAATAAACTCAATTACAGGAAATGAATTAAATATGTATGTAATGTAATCTTTGTCAGTGTTCTTTTGTGTTTTGATGGTGTAACACAATTCTCACTTTTATAAAATATATAAGAAGACGATACTCTCATCCAATTACCCCGGTCATCAGTGGCCTTGGTAATACCGCAATCGTGAGTACTAAAGTCACAATAAAAATCTGAAATGATTGACAAATACAATTATTATAAATAATAATAATAATAATACTAATAATAATAATAATAATAATAATAATACTAATAATAATAATAATAATAACAACAATAATAATAATAACACTAATAATAATAATAATGATATTAATAATAACAACAATAATGATAACAATAATAATAATAATAATAATAAATAATAAGAGGAGAGGGCACCACCGCCAACGTCGGACGTACACTTCAGGGAGCTCCGGCCAGCAACAAAAATATCCTTTTAAATCTCATCCATCCTATCATTATTCTATGTATTTTTGGATGATTATGTTTGTTTATGATTGTATTTGTGCTCTGATGTCAAAAATGTTTAACATGTCTTTCTAAAAAAAACAGGGATTTGGGGGCCGCCCCTCGACCACTATTCTCCGTATCGCTACTACACTACTACGGGACTGCTACACTGCTACATGGTACAGTACACGCATGTTATACAATGGCTTCTCCATCAAAATGCAGCGGAGCTTCATATTCTCAACCTTCATTCTGTCTACAACTTCTACTCGTTATTACCATGATGTACACCATTTACCAACCCAACACTTTGTCTCCTGCTGCCCGGACTAGTGAGCCAGCATCAACTCTGGCTGCTACATCTTTTCTTGCTGCAAAGCAAGACCATGTTCACCTTTCTATCGACAAGCTAACAAGAGACAATGGCGCTGGTGTAACGAGAACTGCGCAAAACAAGAATCGATGCCTCATTTTGGTCCTACTTCTCATCTTGGGGGACATCCAATCCAACCCAGGACCCAAGACTGTTTCTGTGTACCCTAGCTGTTTGTTGCTGTAACTGCAGTATTTGGTACCACAAATCATGCGAAGGGCTGTAAACAGAAGACATGTCACATCTTGGTCATGATAGCGTGGTGTGGCATTGTTACAAATGCGACGAACTGAACATTGAAAACTTCACTTTCAATTCTTTTGAACTCCTGACTTCAAACACGTACTACCCACTTGCCTCGGATACTTTGATGGACTCCTTCACGCCTGATGATCCACCAAGTCCCATCTGTGAAAGCAGCCCGAAGATGCGGAACAGCTTTGAAAGTGACAGTGCGCAAGGAAGTCAAAACAAGTCACGAGCCGATCTGTAACTACTAACTCGGACAACATAGGTCAAACAAAGAAAACAAACCTGAGACTTCTCACCGTTAACTGCTGCAGCATCAGAAGGAATTGGTCTGAATTCTAAGCAGCTGTGGATTACATCAAGCCAGACGTTATCTGTGGCACTTAATCATGGCTGTCGGGCGTCAAACCAGGCCAAGACCCAGCCCCCGATCGGATGCTATCAAGACAACGGAGGTCTTACCTGAATCCCACCTTTTCTTCAGAAATGGCAGAGAATCAACGGGAGGCGGCGTATTTGTTGGTGTCTCTAGAAATGAAACTGCTGAATGTCAACCAGAATTTACAACAGAATGTGAACTCGTATGGACCAAGGTCAAGATCCTAGGAAACAAGGACCTGTACTGCGGCTCATTATATATGCCACATCGTGATATGAGACACCTTCATCAACTCCGTGAATCGCTGGGAAAGATTCTCAATTGCAGAAAAGAACACTACGTAATTCTTGCAGGCGATTTCAACTGCCCTGATATCGACTGGGATAACCTGTGTGCCAGACCAGGAGCACCAGAGAGAGAGAGGTCCAGCAAGCCCTCATTGACATGTCCTTGGACTATGGCATCACTCAGATACATAACCAACCAACAAGACAGGACAACATGCTGGATCTTGTCTTCACCAACAACCCATCTCTGGCCAAGTCTTCCACAAGCATCCCAGTGATAAGTGACCATGCCATGATAATCACTGACTTTGAAATACTGCCTCACATCACCAGACACAACAACCGGAAACGATAGTTTTTCACTACTCAACATCGTAGAAGACAATGTCCCGTCAAAGCAGATGAAAGGCAGAAAATCCCTCCCATGGTTTTCTCACAAATTGAGGCGCATGATTAAACGAAAGGCGAGACTGTACAGGAAGTCTAAAGATCCTCGCAGACTTCCTCACAAGACCTAGGACTGGGAGAAGTTTACGGAGTTCTAAAAGACATGCAGGAAGACTTTCAGAAAAGCGGAAGAAGATTTCGTCCTGTCTTCAGTCAGAGGCGTCGATCTGTTTGGAAAACACAATACATTGGAGGGGCGAGCATGTCTGTGAACAATTGCTCGCCCCTCCAATGCATTGTGTTTTCCGAACAGATCGACGCCCCTGTCTTCAGTTATCCAAGGACTAGAAGACAACAACCCTAAGCCCTTTTGGAGATACGTATCATCTAAGCGGCAAGACAGGACTGGAATACGTCCTCTCAAACAGGCTGGAAATTTGATCCACAAAAGCAAGGTCAATGCTCAGATTTTAGTGGACCAATGCAAGTCGGTCTTCAACAGTAATTTTTACCATACAACCATCATGACCGGCCGCAGCCATGGTAAAATCAAGCCGCTTCAGCTACTCAGAAAGATCATCGTCTCGAAAGCTGCTGGCCCAGACTTGATTCCTAACATCGTACTGTAGGAGGGTGCCAAATAGCTGTCCCCAGGACTTGCCGATATTTTCCAGTTATCAATAGACTGTGGTACTATACCATCTGACTGGAAATCTACCCATGTCTCACCGGTCTTCAAGAAAGGCGATATACACACGGGAAGCAATTATCGACCTGTATCCCTTACATCTGTGGCATGCAAACAGCTTGAACACATCATATGCAGACACCTTCTTCAGCATCTTCAAGAAGACAACATCCTATCTTCACTGAATCATGGGTTCAGGTCTGGTCACTCGACAGAGACTCAATTGCTCACTACATTTCATGATCTTCTGCTCGTTCATAAACAAGAAAATCCAGACTGATATCATCATATTGGACTTCGCTAAGGCGGTTGACACTGTACCACACTCACTGCTGTTACACAAGCTTAACCACTACGGCATAGACGGCCCAATACATCAGTGGCTGCAATCCTTCCTTACAGAGAGAAAGATGGAAGTAGTGGTAGATGGAGAGCACTCAAGTACTGAGATCGTAGCTTCTGGAGTACCTCAAGGAACAGTACTGGGACCCATCCTCTTCTTGTGTCACATCAATGACCTACCAGATGAGGTAAAGTCTCAAGTCCGCCTCTTTGCTGACGACTGTCTTTACAGGCATATAAAGAGTTAACGATACCATCTGAAACTACAGGACGTCATTCGGACGATCACGTCATTAGTACAGACTCCAAGACTTCTCATTTCTATACCATAAACGACCATATCCTGAAACACACAGGCCAATATCCGTACCTTGGTCTCACCCTCTCTGAAGACTTGAAGTGGACCCACCTCATCACCAAAATTGTCAAGAAGGCGAATGCAGTCTCAGCACTTTTACGCCGAAACCTGTACTTCTGCCCAGAAGAATGCAAACGAACAGCATACATTGCATTGGTACGCTCAATTCTTGTGTACGGCGCCTGTGTGTGGGACTCCTACTTACAAAAGGACATATCGAGATTGGAAAGGATTCAGCGGAGAGCAGTGAGGTTCATTGCAGCTGACTACACTTCACGTGACCCAGGCTCGATGACCAGAATGAGGGAGAGAATAAACCTTCCAACGTTAGCATCAAGACGCCAAGTACTGAAGCTAACATCCTTCTTCAAGGTGGTCGAGGGGTTGGTCCCAGCCCTACCCATTGAATCATTTCTAGTAAAATCAAGACCCAGAAGAAATATCCGAGCCAGAGTGTTCACTGATTTTGAAGCCCAAAATATATTAAAAAGACAGGTAACAAATAATCACCGATAGGCATTGTTAAACAGAGCAACTCAAACACTCATATTTTGTAAAAACTACGCTGGCCTGGAACCAACTCCCGAACGAAGTTGTCGAAAGTACATCACCAGAGGTGTTCCGAAACAAGATCTTCCAGAGTCACCTACGTTACGACTAGATTAATTAGCGCCCTTTCCAAATCCGGTGCACTATACCATACCAGGTCCTGCACTGTACAATATCCAGATCCAGATTCTAACTATGATAATGATAATAATAATAATATAGGTTTTCCCGCTCAATTTTACACTTTTTTCAAACGAAATCATTAAGGGTCATTCAAATTCACGCATTACCGCGTAATCGTTGGTATCGGTCTTCCAAATTCAGAATAAGTGCAAACGAATTCATGCATACGCATAAGCTTTCGTGAATAGACACAGAAGTTCATTTATGGGCAATCGAATTCGCGAATGTGCAGTAGCGCCAGCGTGCACCACGTGCAATTCTGTATGATCATTGATGAAAAGGTATGCTCTTTGTGCAAATTCACTTGCTCCTACGTGATTTTGAACGACTATTTACGAATTCGAATGCTGCTTTGACACGGCGATCGCAAATCGCGCGAATTCGTTTGCTCCTATTATCAATTGGATTGACACAATCGCGAAATTCAGCGGGAAACCTATAATAAAAGTTAAAATAATAATGAACATGATAATAATAATAATGATGATGGTAATGATGATCATGACAAAAATAAATATACTCTATGTTTATATATCGTCTTATTTCATAGATTACTAATTTGATAAATAATACGCTTTACGAAGATAATTATTACCCCGGCCATCGGACACACTCATAATCAATCCACACTTGATGTGCAATTTGTACTCCCTTGGGAGCAAAGCATGACAATCAGTCTAAACCTTGAAGCGTTGGCGAAGCGTGAGCATAATAAATGGGGGCCAGGGCATAGCTATGGGGGCCAGAGGGCAAATGCCCCGACAATAAATCATTGGTCTGCCCCTAGGTGCCCTTTATCACCAGAACGTATTTCTTGATTGATAGATATTTTGTTAATTTGTCGAATTATTAATGGGCAAGTAAAGACTTCAACACTGCCAATGCAGAACATGACATAAAGATACAGACCAAAGATACTTTTAACAATTTTCAAAATATTAAAATACCGAGCGTCATTTTAAATCTTGATAAAAAAAAAGAAGCTCGGCTGTGTTCAATACTGACTACGCCAAAGTGAATAAAACTTGAATCAGTAGTGTAATAGCGGAAAAAATTATAAATCGCATTTTTACAAGATTATACCATATATCATAAGGTTCAACTGACTAAATAACAGAAATAAGCTCAGTTACATATGTTGTAAGACATCGAAATCATCCAGAAACTTACCGGGGTTTTGTGACGACGAGGTACCAATGAACCAAAACAATACCACCAAATACACCAACATGTTATACATGCTGGAAACCTGAAGTAAGATATTGAGGATCAGAAAGAGAATTATAAAGGTGCTATATGTACCATAAAATTAACCCCCACCTCAGAACAAATCAAATATGTAATCTGCGAAAGAACGTGGAGATCAGTACAAGAAATTTACTTAGCTCTATGAACATGATAATTTTCGCCGCTTTGCAGCTTAGAACATTACGGAAGACATACTAGAAAAAAGGGTTTCTATGATTATTTTCCACCATTGCGAATGTAATTTTACCGATGAGGAAGTGGTGGGTATCATGATTTTGTTGTTTTAATCATGTTTACAGAGATTCAAGTCCGCGATTCCAAGTGATTTGTCCTCGAAACTTAGAGATCAAATTTTCTTTAGATATCGATCGTATGGGGACGTTTATTATCTACCGCAGTTGTGTTTGTACAAAACTGGAATTCCCAGTCATGAACATGATGCATGCAGGGCAAATATTATTTTGTATGTCTAGTGATTGCACATCGCTTATTGTTTAGTTTAGTTCACTCCAATTCACTTCAATTTGTCAAGATTATACAGCTTGGGAGGGATTTATCCCCACCCCCTCTCAATGTATAAGGTGGGCGGGTAGGCCTGTATTATTACCCCCCCCCCCCCCCCCCAAATATGTCGGGTTCAGAATTTTAAAATAGCATTAATATGAAAGGACATTCCGCCCTCTCATTCATCATGTGATTCAAGTTGATTCAAAAGTCTTCTTTAAACCATAATTTGAGAGTGCGAAAATGCCCAAATCCAAAATATTCCGGGGCTGCGCCCCCTGGACCCCCATTAAGGCCATTTGACCTAGTCCCATGTACACACATTTTCAGGATTTCTCGCTATGCCCACTAACATTAAGCTAAGTATGATATATAACTTGTTAAATAGCTGACTATTTTACCTATTCACATCATTAGTTCGCCATATCGAACATCAAAAAGCTTCCGGGGGCCCCGCCCCCTGGACCCCCATTTAGATTCATGATGTTGGTGTCCCTTGACTGATACCATTTAGGGTTCGATCAGGGTACTTGCTCCCGGCCTATCTAAGGGTTTCTTGTCAAAGTGCTCACCAAGTGCGCTAAGTGCAAACAATGCCCGTTCTTCTTCTTGCGTATGAGGCAGCACAGCTTCTACGCAACATCGCGCAAGTTGTGTAGCCAGTGAACAGTGTCGGGGTCCAAGTTGTTTAAGTCTGGGGTTGGGTGGCCGGGTGGGCGAAGGGTTGGGCACTCTTCGATGATGTGGGAGGCTGTCTGCTCGAGTGCTCTACATGTGCAAGCCGGAGAAGGTCATTCGGTTAAAAAATATTTGTGTGCCCCCTAACCCCGTGTCATAAAACCAGCTGGGTTGGTCGCTTCGCTCCCTCTCCGAAGATGGTTAAAATGACGTATCATCCCTGCAACGGCGAGAAGAAATCGGCGTCTAAGATATTATACAGTTCATGAGTGTACATGACTTAAAAATAATTTAAAATAAGGTTAAAGCCAAATGACAGTATTGGGAAGCGCTCCACACACAACAAAGTGAAAAACATTCTTTCATTCCCTACCATGTGAAATATATTTTGATAGTTAATTTATCTGTCAATGTAAAGATTTTGACCAAACTGCCTCGAAATTGACTATTTCAGCATCAAAAGGGTTCGAAATAATGCGATCTGTGCGCAGATTATTAAATTCAACCGCATATTTTGTATACGCTGCGTGCGAAAGCTCTGCGATCGCAAGTGTGCACGGCATATCGGACTTTCACAAAGGAATATTTTGTCATTATGACAAATTTTTAATGTGGCATTATAGGGACATTTTGGCCAAAATTGGGCGAAATTTTTGCAAAAATATGGCCAAATTTTCTCTATAATGCCATCATAAATATGTGTCAATTTTTTCATAATGACAAAATGTTTCTTTGTGAAGCACCCTACAGATCTCCAGCCTAGCAGGGAATGGTAGGTGAAATTAGACTTAAGCCCGGCGCAGACAGAGCCGACTCGACCCGATCCGACTGGTTTTCAGTCAGGCTAGAGTCAGTTTCGCTCAGTCGGAGCCGATCCAACATGTTGAATCGGCCACGAATGACCTCCGACTGGCACTTGACTGGAAAAATCGGAGCCCTGAGGCAGCGCATACTGAGATAATCAGGCTGAAAACCAGTCGGATCGGGTCGAGTCGGCTCTGTCTGCGCCGGGCATAAGTCTCACGGGGTGCAGGCCAGCGATATTTGTGCATTTAACGTTACTAAGGTTCCAATTTCACTACACAAGCCCTTTGTTATACTAATTCCACAATATTATCGAATAGTTCGGCCAATATAGATGTTTCGGTAACCTCATCTGTCTTTCTTAATAACAATAAGTCACAAGCACGCAAGCACTTGAAGGGGAATCGGTTTCATATTTATATTTGACGCCAGTCAGGTCTTTGGTATACTTTCACAACAATGCGAACACACTTAAAAACACCCATACAAACACGCACGCACGCACATACACACACACACACACACACACACACGCACACACAAAAGAATTAACAAACACACATTTTAAATGTCGGAGTTCGGGGGACAGCTTTACCGAGAACACCAGACGACATAAACAGAAACTCATGGTTTGACATTCGATGAATATTATATTACCTTGATGGTATTCTGTGTAATCCAACCTCGCTTTAAAGGGATAGTTGAGTTTTGGTATAGAGGGCGCTATACAAAATAATTTGTTGTGAGATAATGAAAAACTGAGTGTCAAATTTGAAAGAACATACAATTTTAATGACAGAATAAACTTTATTTGATCAAAATCGGGTTCAGAAACGCCTGAAATATTTATAAACATAACCATTTGTAATAATTGTGGGGCCCCATAATAATTCGATCAATTTGAACCAATGCTTCCTCTTTTCAAAAATTTACAAAAGAAGTTTTTAAATAGTTGTTGATTATCTCTCTTTCTAATCACTATTTCAACAAAACATCACATGCACAATATTGTATTACTTTTTACTAAGTCGTTGTAATTGTTGTATTCATTTCGAGCATAGTGGTGTTATAACTATTAGCTAGTAATGTAATGGTGCAGGTTTTGGTTACTTATATTCAGTTTGACCAAAACTGTACTCTCTTTACCAAAATTGAACTATCCCTTTAACGAGTCATACAAGAACACACACAAACATACTCCGCCTCTTGTCGGGCATTATCACCAATTACGATGTGGCAAACGAACAAACAAATACAAAAATGAAAAGTCGTTATTGTAGGATGCATCATATATTATGTTCCCAAAGAAATAACAACCCGAACATGTATGTACATCGCTGTGAATTGTAATGCAACTATCTAATAACAAAGGTGTGTATAATTACATTTCAACGTTCATAAAAACACATATAGAATACAAAAATCATAATACATAATAAGTATTAAGATAGATATTAATTAGACACAGCCACATACCATTTATTTAATGCATTAATGGTCAGTATTCTGTATACAGTAGTAATAATAATAGTATTTGATGTAATTTTATATACTGATAACTACATGTTCACATCAAGATGTCAAGGGCATAATTTTCATACGATTCCTATCTAGAACAGTACTGTAGCTAGACCTTGACAAGGTCTTGTACCATGTGTTACTTGTTTTGAAGTCTTAGTGGTTGATTCGCAATCGCTCATGATCAGATTGAACAATTTATTATCACAAAAATCAATGACGCCATCCACATGCAATACTGTCATGTCTGTAGAATACTCGATTGGTTTGTATAATGTATCACACACATCAATGACGTCATGCACATGCAATACTGTCATGACTGTAGTATACTCGATTGGTTTACACATCAATGACGCCATCAACATGCAATACTGTCATGACAGTAGTATACTCGATTGGTTTACACATCAATGACGCCATCCACATGCAATACTGTCATGACTGTAGTATACTCGATTGGTTTACACATCAATGACGCCATGCACATGCAATGCTGTCATGACTGTACCATACTCGATTGGTTTGTATAATGTATCACACACATCAATGACGCCATGCACATGCAATACTGTCATGTCTGTAGTATACTCGATTGGTTTACACATCAATGACGCCATCCACATGCAATGCTGTTATGGCTGTAGTATACTCGATTGGTTTACACATCAATGACGCCATCCACATGCAATACTGTCATGACTGTAGTATACTCGATTGGTTTGTATAATGTATTACACACATCAATGACGCCATCCACATGCAATACTGTCATGACTGTACCATACTCGATTGGTTTGTATAATGTATCACACACATCAATGACGCCATGCACATGCAATGCTGTCATGACTGTAGTATACTAGATTGGTTTGTATAATGTATCGCACACATCAATGACGCCATGCACATGCAATGCTGTCATGACTGTACCATACTCGATTGGTTTGTATAATGTATCACACACATCAATGACGCCATGCACATGCAATACTGTCATGACAGTAGTATACTCGATTGGTTTACACATTAATGACGCCATCCACATGCAATGCTGTCATGACTGTAGGATACTCGATTGGTTTACACATCAATGACGCAAACCACATGCAATGCTGTCATGACTGTAGTATACTCGATTGGTTTGTATAATGTATCACACACATCAATGACGCCATGCATATGCAATGCTGACATGACTGTAGTATACTCGATTGGTTTGTATAATTTATCACACACATCAATGACGTCATGCACATGCAATGCTGTCATGACTGTAGTATACTCGATTGGTTTGTATAATGTATCACACACATCAATGACGTCATGCACATGCAATGCTGTCATGACTGTAGTATACTCGATTGGTTTACACATCAATGACGCCATCCACATGCAATGCTGTTATGACTGTAGTATACTCGATTGGTTTACACATCAATGACGCCATCCACATGCAATACTGTCATGACTGTAGAATACTTAGACCGCGGGCCGAACCGTGAAAATCGCCTTATTTCTTGACTTTCGTGCTTCAAATCTCGTATCTACCTGAATTTTGGCATGTGGGTAGTGAAAAATTCACTGAACACAAATTCATAACTCGTCAAGCTCAAAAAGTGCGCATTTTTTCAAAAAGTAGAAAAAAATTGGAATTTTGTTTTGTAACACTCTCTGAAAAATAATCCAATCCCAGTGCATCTCTCATTAGAACGTAACAGTGTCCCATAAGCTAGGGCCAATCAGATCGCTTGTTTTATCGTTGTGCGAAAAGTTTGTTTTGATGCGATGTAATGACACGTACTTTATCTGGATTTTGTTGTTTACATGGAAACTAAACTCACAGTAAATTAATTCATTTAGAGGAATTAATTCCGAAATAGATAAGGAATGAGTACCACCTTGAAAATTTACCAAAAACACATTAGAAGTTGATAAATAATTTAACGAAAAGAGACCGATACGGCACTAGCACTTCGGCTAACGAAGATCATCAGGCTAGTGTCGCCTGAGCTGCGGGGCACTGGTCGGCTACAAAAGGTGGCATGGAGGCATAATGCAATCGCCCTCAGCATGAATCTAGTTTAATTTTACCCCGGGAAAAAGCTATTCTCCTAGTTACTGTCTGTCTTGGAATGGATTGTAATATATTTGTCTTTATCTAAAGGGAAAGTCCACCCTAAATCTAAGTTAGTTAAGATAATGGCATAACTAAAGAGAGGAACGTGACAGTGAAAAATTTCTTCTTGTAAATATATTGCCTATTTTTTTTATAATTTATTAATTTTCCATGATGAAACATTTTCTGCTTCTATTAAAACCAACTTATTTTCAGGGTGGACTTTTCCTTTGAGGAAATAAATAAAGGAGAGAAATAGAGGGTAGATGGAGAGATTGTGAAATTTGGTAGACTGGTATTTATTTATTTATATACATTTGTTAAACATTTTATTTTGCTTTTTTTTTTTGCATCAGGACTAATGGTATTCGATTCATCACACAGCACACTCCCCAACTCAAATCATTCTTCAGCATCCCATTGGCAATATATATAATAATAATTTAAATAATAATACAATAAATAAAAAATACAAAAAAAACCCATGTATACACCGACAACTTATCTCTCTTATCATATCTATCTTTCTCTCTTACACACACACACACACACACACACCCACACCAAAACATACATGTACACAAAGATACAAACAATCCAGTCCAGACAATGCACTTATTTATCACACCAAATTAATTGATATTAGAGCACGATAAGAACAGTTGTACAAAAAATGAGATAAGTCAAATTTTCCATATTTAGTAAAATCTTTATGATCTTATTTTATCTATCTCAATGAAATGAAAATCACTGGAAATTATGGTAATTGGGCAAAATACAAAACAGTAGAAGTAATGCATAGATTAAGTAGACGCATAAAGAACAAACATTCTTATAAATGAGGTAACATTTTCTGGCTATTGAAAAGAATCTCGGTTATAGCGAGATTCCGGTTATAACGAGGTAAAATCGATAGTCCCGACTACCTTGTTATAAAGAGTTTTCCCCAGTTAGCAATACAAAATTATCATAATTCATACAACAAATATTCAAATATTTAATATCATGTTGTACTGTTTCATTGATTCATACAAAGCATGTAAACCAGACATACAATCAACTTCCCTATTACTTGCCTCTGATGATTTGTTTTCTTTGTTTTTAAACATAACATAGACAAACATAATATTTGTCTTAATTTCATTAGTTTGTAAGGCAAATAAAACAAAACAAATAATATGAGCATTTATGGAAACGTTTTACATGTACATCACAATTCTTCCTGAGCTGAAGCAAACCTATTCATAAAACAATTCATGCTTTCACTAGTCCGTTTCTTAACTCACTACAGAGTGCAAATATTTAAAACAGCTTCTATACATTGTATACTAGTGTGTTAATGTTAATCTTAACAGCAAAATACTATATATACAGTAGTTAAAAGAAGGCAGACGTGGAAGAAAGATTACTTGCACAAATTGATAAATAACCACATTGTACACCATAAAACATAAGCTTATGTATGAATAGAATCATGATCATTAAAATGTGTAACTTATTCATCTTACATAATTGATATACTTGTCATAATGGAACAAAATACTAAATGCACAAGAGTACATTCCCAGTCCAAATATATACATACACTGGTACAGTGTATCTATTCATAAGCAGTGAATACAAGTCAAGGAACCTCAATCTTCCAACATCTATTTTCTTCCCATTATATTGGGTAAAATATTACAGGTATGATAGAAAACAACTTACAAGTGTCATGTTATAACAACAACAAAATAAATAGATAGATAAATAAACTTTAACAAATGAAATTACTTGGTCATGGAAATTAAAATTAGTCAAAATGTATCAGAATCAGATTTGTCAAAACAAAATATTGGTTCATGTTAATACGGTAAGCATAAATTATGTTAAACTTTATGACACTTCTTTTACCTACATGTAGCACTCTGGCTAGAATGGTACCCATTTACACATGGGTGGAACATGGTAACCATAGATTAATATCTGCCTAAAGGACTATAGGTGAACCATCCATCTTAAAATGTTTGTTTACCAGTAGACTTTTTAAGGATATACTTTAGCTCCATTGCAGATAATGCAATGCACTGGCAATATATTCAGTTTATAAGTCATGGCTGGTAGAGGGTTGATGTCCGTGTGAAAAACTTGACCAAAGCAGTCTCTTTGGTACAGGGGAATCCTCACTTGCTGACACTTACTTGATACTTGATGAGGTACATTAATCCCTTGATGCAGCTGCAAAGCTATACTTGGATGATGTGCTGGTGTGTCATCAGGAGGTGCCATAATACAATTTTCACTTTGCACATGTGTACAATAAAGATGCAAGAGTGAATGTGCAAGCAAAAAATCAAGTATAGTGACATTTAAACAATGTGGGAGAGCCCACGGGAGACTGCACTTCTCTAATGGTGGGTAATGCAGCCATTTGAAAGGTAGTCAGTCAGGACTGTTATTTTGATGACCGGCCCAGAGAGATGGTTCCAGACTCGTATGGTCCGTGGATACAAAAATGACACCTTGTCAATAGTAGATAATGGAACGGTGAACTTCAGGTTGTGATCGTGTCTTGAATAACAGTTGGCTTGGCGGACTTCTGGTGGGAAAGGCATGTGGCCTGGCCTAGCTGATGATAGATCTTGTACAAGAGTGTGCACTGTGCAAGGAGTCACCGGACGTGTAGTCGGTCCCACCCACATCTACAATATTTTGTAAATGGTCCTGATAGGACGGTCCCACCCAAGGGCTGTCACGAGCGAGGAAGATGTGGTGGATCTTGAATTGCTGATCAAGTCTTGCTGGCTCTTCTTGGGGCTATTCGGTAAATAGCTGTGTCTTCTCAGCATCTGTGGGTTTTAACAAGGAGAAGAAAGAAAATTAAAACCAATTTCATCAAAGTCATTCTAAATATGAAAATCTATTACTAGTCATTAGGGGATTTCAGGTAGATAGTTGAAGTCGGTGTTGGTGTTGAGAACGTGGATCAAGCTACTGAACCGAGCTCCAACACCGATGGTAATAATAGAAAGATGATACTGTTCAGTGTTCACCTTAATCATGTCATGGATAGCTCAACACCGATTGGACGTCATGCCTTTATGTGATCCTCTCACAATTTTTACGCGAAAAGGTTAGTAAACAAAAGTGAAATCAGTGAGAAAAGGCATTTAAATTTCAACAGGTAGGACATACAATTTTAAATCATACTGTCAAGCCAAAATAGAATATATATATCAATCATATCCAAGGATTTTCAGTAATTTGTGATGTTGTCATTTGGTTCGTGATCTTGAGATTACCAACACTAACATCGAGCTCGAAATCACAAATTTCACTAGGGATTAGAATTAGGAAGTTCTCCTTTTTCATGTTTTTGTTCGAGTGCAATTTTATTTCGGGAAAATGGGAATACTTTTCAAGTTTCATTTGATGAAGTCGTAGAGCTAGATATGTTCATATTATAACGGGAACTTACCAGCCAGTTCCGGATGTCTTAGAGTTACAGTCATCTTCTTCTTCTTCGGGTTAATCTGCCTTCTTCAATCTGGACTCGTGAGATTCGTGTTCAGTATAGCCATGAATGACTTGTCCCACACATTCACTTCCGTGTAATGTACATCGCTGCAACCTCACTTTCCAACCTCTTTTCCAAAGTTATCAATTTAGCTGCACACTCCTTGCACTTTTCATAGTTGTTATCACTAGATGGTATACACTTGTTTAGAGTATCGATGACATGTATGGGACAGAAGTCGGATTTACTTGCCTCGAAACTTTCCGTCGCACTCGACTCGAACGCAATAGTAGCAGCCAGTGATTGTTGTTTGGGTTTGTTTACATATTAGCGCATGATGAAACAAAGAGCGTGATTGGTCAGTCCACAAATCACGTTATGAGCAACGTACTGTGATTGGTCATTCTTACTGTCGAAACTGACAAATATTGGCAATTTTTTTTTGGTTTTTTCCATATTTTCAGAAAATGTGCAGGTTTTATTCTTGACGAGTTTCAGGTATGATTTCAATACTATTTTTACACAAGTCGACAAAAAACTAGCTAGATACAAGATTTGAAGCACGAGATGAAACGATAATGGACCTCGGCCCGCGGTCTAACTCGATTGGTTTGTATAATGTATCACACACATCAATGACGCCATCCACATGCAATGCTGTCATGACTGTAGAATACTCGATTGGTTTGTATAATGTATCACACACATCAATGACGTCATGCACATGCAATACTGTCATGACTGTAGTATACTCGATTGGTTTACACATCAATGACGCCATGCACATGCAATACTGTCATGACTGTAGTATACTCGATTGGTTTGTATAATGTATCACACACATCAATGACGCCATCCACATGCAATACTGTCATGACTGTAGTTTACTCGATTGGTTTGTATAGTGTATCACAAACATGAATGACGCCATGCACATGCAATACTGTAATGACTGTAGTATACTCGATTGGTTTGTATAATGTATCACACACATCAATGATGCCATGCACATGCAATACTGTCATGACTGTAGTGACTCGATTGGTTTACACATCAATGACGCCATCCACATGCAATACTGTCATGACAGTAGTATACTCGATTGGTTTACACATTAATGACGCCATCCACATGCAATGCTGTCATGACTGTAGTATACTCGATTGGTTTACACATCAATGACGCCATCCACATGCAATACTGTCATGACTGTACCATACTCGATTGGTTTGTATAATGTATCACACACATCAATGACGCCATCCACATGCAATACTGTCATGACTGTATTATACTCGATTGGTTTACACATCAATGACGCCATGCACATGCAATACTGTCATGACAGTAGTATACTCGATTGGTTTACACATCAATGACGCCATCCACATGCAATACTGTCATGACTGTACCATACTCGATTGGTTTGTATAATGTATCACACACATCAATGACGCCATGCACATGCAATACTGTCATGACTGTAGTATATTCGATTGGTTTACACATCAATGACGCCATCCACATGCAATACTGTCATGACTGTAGTATCTTCGATTGGTTTACCACATTAATGACGCCATCCACATGCAATACTGTCATGACTGTAGTATACTCGATTGGTTTGTTTCAAATAAAACAACATGTAACCAGTTGCCTGCGAGCAAAGCTCCAGTAGGCAATGGGTTAAAGGGATTTAGTAACATTGTCCTAATCCTCAAAACTTACTTGGAACTCTAGTGGTTCTCTCATACCATATCATATTTATATTAACAATAAAAGCACAGGACAGATTTCGGTTTTCCAAATTTCCATTTCGTTCAAAGGATATTTACGATTGAAGAGCTATATGACAAATATGAAAATGTCTACGGGATAATTTCATGCCGTGTACAAAGTACGTACAATGAGTTAGTGAATATAACTTTGCATTGTCGCTTATATCTTAGCCGCAAAAACATCCAATTAACGTGCAATGTTCACACATAACTTTCTGGACATATCAGATTACTCCAATACACATTGTATTAGTCACTCATCACAATGTTGCACTTGCTAACAAAGTTACTAGATCCCTTTAATTATTGAATTCAGAGTAATTTTCATAGATTGGTTCATGTTGGTCGACTCCATCGCCTGTTGCATTCTGTTCGTTTATTGCAGAATAATAAACGTCGTCGCTGTTTCCAGGACGATCAGTCGCTTGATAGTCTTCAATATCTTTCCCAGTGTGAATGATGTTGTTGTATTCAACATCCGGGGTACCCAGTTGAGAAGAATTTTCAAGATGGTCTTTTGCGGAGAGAGCTTGGTACTGATGGTAGTCTCCTGCTCCCTTCCCGGCGTGGATGACATTGTAGTCATCAACATGCTTTTGATTGTGTGATGTCTTTCTTCTTGACTTATCATTTGTTGTCTTTGAAGTCTGATGAAGTACATCATACGTATTGGCGGAACCACTAGTCACGGTTACATGATTCTGATCAAGTACACCATACGCACCGTTATCATGGTTGTCAGGGGTAGGAGGAAATTGTCGATCGCCCTCATCAACGAGCCAAAGGGTATTGTACTCATTGTCGACTTCGTTTTGCGAACCTTTCCTGAACTTTACTTGAGGTTTCTTTGCTCCGTTGAAATCCAACGAGACTTCACCATGATCAAGCACGTTGTATATCCCCTCGTCTTGCGATTCGGCAGTTACAACCCCATATACATTGATGTCAGGGTGTACAGTTGGTGTTCTCCGGTCGTGGTCGAGATGCTGGTAATCGCCAACCTCACTAGTAGTGGGTTTGTCCACTGTTTGCTGCTCTGGATGATAGTGAGATCCGGTTGTTGGTTCAAGGACGCAATAATCATTATCACCAAGTTCGCAGTTTGCGTAGCGACCCTCTTGCTCATTGCGGACATTCTGATTCCTTTTTGTCGCATCTCCTTTGGGCTTTCTTTGAGGCCTCATTGGCTCATAGGTTTGGTCTTTCAGTGCACCCTCATCACCCACGATACCTGGAAGCTCGTGCGTCTTCGATTGATGTGGATACGCATATGCGGAACTGTATTTTGTGTTTCCAATCGGTGGCTTAACGCAAGGCTTCACCACCTTGGCATATACGCTATTTCCAAGACTGATTTCGGATGAAGCACTGACGTTGCCATTGGTGATCATTGTACTGAGAGTTCTTCCCAGGTCCCGAACCAGATCTGGCGGGTATGGTGGTTGCACGGGATTTGGTGGTTCGGGTGAGAATGCTGGATTGGCGTATGTTCTGTCTGTCCGGGATTCCCGTCGCTCCTGAAGACTGGCTCTCTCCTCGGATGCTGTTTTCCTACAGTGTGACAAGAGAAAACAGACAATTTATAGATAATAGGTAACATGGAATGGCGTTTCTTGTTCATGTTTATGAGATGTTAAAAAAGGCACTCCTGTGAAAAGATTACCCCTTGGAACTAGAATGCTCATAACCTTAACACATTGAGCACCATGTGCTCGATGGCATAACATGCCAACGTTTACACATTATAAACATATTATGTTAACAGAACAAAATAAGATTTATAACAAAATGTCCTGCTTACAATCATTAGTATCGTAATTGTGGGCTATGCAAGAACACGTGTTTTTATGTCTGGTACTTAAGCAAAACATTGCGCCTTTTACAAAAAAAATCCGATAATTCCAATATTGTAGAGATCGATCGAGTTTTATAGACCCATCGGGACCATCCGGGACATCATTCCGTACTATCATGTTTGGTTACACAGCTAAATGCACATTAAACAATAGGCGCACGTATTGATCGTTGATTGGTGTGGTGCTATGACGGGCATGAAGTGCGATTTATCAGGCACCGACTTTATGGAAATTGACAAAAATGGGAACCTGACATGGTGTCATTGAAGAGATCCTAAAAACAAAAACTCCTCCACCAAAATAACTGTTCTTGGTATAATTTGTCTTCGTGAAAGATGTCCTATCCCGTGCCACCATGTTTATTTATCATGACAAGTATCCCGTTCCGTTTTGGGGGGTTTACCCTGTACTGTATAGGAAGTAAGAGAAAAGGTATGAAGATGTAGTGTACCTGTGATGTGCAATTATGAAGAAGACCGCAATAGCGATGATTATCAGGACGACAATGACAACGGTAGCCGGTATCACGACCGTATTGTGATCTACATGCATTTAACGAGACGAGGGACAAATTGACAATTCCAAAAAAAAATGATATGAACATGGACATGGGCAGGTAAAACATATAAACACAATAACTACTGACGGTTATTGTTTAAATAAAAACTTAATTTTAATTGCAAAGTATTTTTAACGATATGAATAAATGAATGAATGAATACTTGATACTTGATGAGGTAATCCCTTGAATTCTGGAGTGAATGAATGAATAAATAAATAATAAATGAATAAATCAATCAATCAATCAATCAATCACCAAAAAAAATAATGAATCAAATAATTATTTAAATTATTTAATAAATGGATAGAAGAATGACAGAATATATTTTACCTAAACATCATAAATAAGCAATTATAAATCAACATTTTCTTGGTATAATGTATAAGGTATAACAGAACACAATTATAAGAACATTACGTAACTGTCAAAGACATGTTTGAACTACCTCAGTATAGGCACATTATTGTATGGGATCACTCAAACTAGTATTTACAACAACAAATATTTGTTGGTGTTGTATCCTTTTGATTAAAACGAACCGTACCGCTTTGTCCATCTACCGATCCAGTCTGGCGTGTTGTTCCTGTAGACATGGTGGATAATTTCGTATTCGAAGTTGAAGACCGCGAGGAATTCGAAGTCGAGGAAGAAGGTCTTGATGATGTCGTTTTTGAAGTACCGGTAGTAGACCACGAGGTAGTCGAAGTCGAAGTTGAAGGTGGCGAGGTTGTGGTAGTCGAAGTCGAAGTCGTAGGCCGCGAGGTTCTTGAAGTCGAAGTTGAAGGCCGCGAGGTTGTCAAAGTCGAAGTTGAAGGCTGAGATGATGTCGATGTCGGTACGAAGCTTTTAGTTGGTTGGGTGGTTTTCATTTGTGTCGTAGACATGGGCGTGGTGGGCGGTGCTGTGAGTATCAAGGATAAAAAATAACAAATTAG
>JBAMJV010012183.1:0-29689 GCA_037951105.1 Echinarachnius parma
GTCGGTGTACTTTATTTGGCAAATCTGTGTAACTCATGATGGTTAAGACAAAAATAATCATCAACCACAAATGTACTAAGCTACAATAAAACGAAGAAAAAGTTCACAATTCACCCATTCACAAGGAATTTGTTCTGACACATTCGCTACGTCCTGCTTTATTGAGAGCATCTTGGAGAACGGATCGTTTATCCCTAGGAGAATTTCCAAGCCATTTGCCGAGGTCTTCCGCTGTCATCTCGGACACCGATCCTTCACCAGTATGTCCAGTCTCAAACTGCTATCGTTAATACATTCTAGAGAGATATCAAGGTTGAGAAACGAGAGCTGTCGCTCGGGTCCAGTCACCAAAGTGCGTTCGCCACTTCGTCCAGTTCGTCGTCTGAAACTGTATGTTTCATTATGTGTTTGAAACGGTAAATATTTGAGACGTAAACATTACTTTTATTATATAGAGAATAACACCGGTACTGACGTTTTGTTAATTTAGTCAATAATATTACATGTTATTTTTTCCAAAGTATTACAATCCATCTGTCAGAGAAAAAAAATTTCGACAAATACTTCGAGTCGGGGGTCATTACACGATTATCATAGTACAATTTAATAAATCTCTCGAGAGTGTTTTACTTTCAACAATGAGTATCAAAATATCTATAACAACAAAGCATTTTTTAAACTATCAGTATATATGACAACTTTTAGATTTATTTCATCATACTACTAAAAACTATCTCTATAACGAAATATATATATCATTCCCATGAAATTAATTGTCATGTGTAATTATTGGTTTCCGAAGTGAGAGTAGATACACAATTGTCTTGGATGTAGCACTATCATGACCATGACTGTAAGACAGAGACTAGTGCCAATTATAATCGATAGTCCTGAAAACGTAGTGCTGAAAGTCCTGGAAATGATTGGTGTTATATTATATTTTTCTTTGGTGTGTTTAGTTAACTTGAAGGGAATTTGCAGCGTTTTTAACGAATTTCTGTCATGTCTTGCATAGTTACAGCATTCATGAGGAATGGTTTTGTTTCTTGAAGGGAATTTGCAGCGTTTTAACGAATTTCTGTCATGTCTTGCATAGTTACAGCATTCATGAGGAATGGGTTTGTTTTGACCATGTTGACAGATTCATTTTTTAATCCCCTTTCCTTTGCTTCGGGTCATTACTTTCAAGAAATCATGTGTATTTTTTAAGACAAACAATACATGATGACTATTGTATGCGTTCATGATATCATCTTCCTCTTCATCAGTGTAGGTATACAATTTATCTTACCGTTGTTTAGGTTCCGTATGGGTTCATGACGGTAGAGTTGCTTGAGGGCATCTTGTAATTTACATCGACTTCCTTCCGTCTCATTTGCCCATGCAGTTAGTATGGAAGTAAGTGCCGTTTTGCTGGTCCATGTAGACCGATTTCCTTCTTTTTCCGTTGGGTTGCAGCCAAGACTTTGAATAGTGTTCTTCAGATCTTTTGCACTGAGTGATTTTGCGAGACTCGTCAGTTCTTTCTCAGAAACATTCTTTTCTATACAAACAAATAATAATGTTCAATGTTTTATTTCTCCTTATTACAGTACAGTGTGAGTGTAGTATAATAATTACCTCCGCCAACGAAGTTGTAGAAGGATATATATATACATTTATATGTTTTCGGTACTTTTTGTTTGTTTATTCGTCACCAGTCTCCTGCGCACAATTTCACAGATATCTCAACCGATGTTTTCTAAGAAGCTTCGTGTTCATCTACACTGGGCTCAAAAAGAGACTTATAATTGTTCACATGGTCATACTTTGAAAATCTGTCCATCAAAATTAACCAAAATGACACACGGGATTACTTAAATACCCTACTCCATTGACATGTCAATATCCATGAGGTTACCTTACTAACAGAACTGAAAAAGGCACAGAAATCAAGAGTGGATGTGTCCACCATGTGCTTGGAATCATCTGCTACGCATGCTGTCCACCGGCAGGCTCTGATACAGGCTTGGGGAGATCGTTCCTTAGCTCTTCCTGTAGAGCTGCGCTGAGCGTGTGAATTAACAGGCGGATTGTCCCTTATACTGTGACAGTACATGTGGTCCCGGAAGTTGTTCCATGACAGTGCTTTTTGCGGTTGTGTCAAGTGGGCAAATGTGTTTAGAGCAGAGTATTTAAGTAATCATGTGTGCAGTGGCGTAGCGACGGGGGGGGGGGGGGGGGGGGGGGGGGGGGGGCACGTAATTATTTTGAAAAAAAATATAGAAAACATAAGGGGGAATATTTTGAAAAAAACAAAGAAATACATAAGGTGTGCCCCCCCCCCCCCCAAATAATTTTTGCGTGCCCCCCCCCCCCCCCCAAAAAAAAAAAAAAAATAAATAAATAAATCAGTCCGACCACACTGCCTGTGTGTTATTTTTTTAATTTTGATGGACAGGATTTTAAGATATGATCATGTGAAAAATTATAAGGTTCTTTCTGAGCCCAGTGTAGAATAGATCCCATTTAATTTGCATGGTCAAACATGCAAACATCAAATTGCTAGTCATTTTAACGAATTTGCCGACGGATGTCTGCGCCGGGACTACATTACATGGGCCTGAGTTTGTGCGAACATGATCCCTGCATAATCCGCATAAACCATGCATCGCATCAGTGCACGCGTCTCTTCTATGGGGCGCCAAGTGTACCCTGTCTGCTTCTGTTATAAAATCAATGATTTTGTTACAAAATCACCCACAATTTTACTTTTGTTACAAAATCAATGCGACCAAAAAATGCTGTTATCAAATAAATCTCATTCGGCGATTTTGTAACCAAATCAAATCCTCTTAGTGATTTTGTGACAAAATGAAAGCCTCGTCATGATTTTCTTACAAAATCATGACGAGGCAGACGGTAAAGTAGGGCGGGAAGCTAGTGGAGGGTTATGTACCTGAAGTCATCAAATAAATATTCATTAACTGAACTATGCCTTTACAGATAATAGGTTTAACAAACATTTGACACTTTATCTTTAATAACTTATAAACTATACATCAGATACTACTGAAATGTATATGGGTTATAGTTGGATATTGTACAATTTTGTTTGAGGTGGGTTGAATAAGATATCATAAATAAGTTTTATGGAATTCATGCTTATTTTTGAAGTTACACAGTAAGACAAAATGGGTCAATCTTACACTTATATAGGTGCACACCGTTGCCACACTGGGGGCACCTATATAAGTGCAAAATTTCACCTTCGGTAAAGGTGCAGAGTTGATCCTTCACCGTTTGCACCTTGACGGTGCAATAAAGCATCTTTAGGAAAAGTCGAAAGTTGAACTTAAAAGTAGATTAGGCAGATTTAAGTATAAGTGTAAATGTAAGTGCAAGTGTAAATGTAAGTGTAAGTGTAAATGTAAGGGGAAAATATGCCATTTTATGGTGCAACATTACACCTTTGAGTTAAGTGCAAAATGCACCAAAACGGTTAAAAGTTGCACTTTTGGTTAAGTACCACCCCCTTTTCTGTGTGTATCTATAGCCCTATCCTCCTAATCCTACTAACCTATACGACATTTCCTATACATACTTTGCCCTAAGCCTATACCTATCGTTCCTATCTATCGTTCATTGTTCACGATTAGCTTATAACCAGTGTACAACACGATGTATGTTTTGTAGTGGTTAGTAAATTAACACAGACTTTAAACATTATTGCATTCAATAATGTCCATCCGAATGTGGTTCACAAGAGTCCACTGATAATTAATTATACTAATTTAAGTTAAAAATGCATTTTGATAATTATTTCACAAAATAATGGGATTATAAACAGATTCAATGTCATTTTGAAAAAGCAGAAACTAGCTCATGAATATTCATGTTACAAATTACTTCAAATTGTGTGGTTTAACGGTACTAAGTTTGTTTGCCTGGTTTTTTTTCACAAACCAGGGTAATAAAAGAAACAACCTGTGATGTTAGCATAGGCCTAGTTTAACAGGATTGTTTCTGTTTCATAAAAGAAATTGTCGTTTTTTTGACAGGAAGATTGTCGCCAGTAAATAAAACCAGAACCATGCGAACATTTGAAGAAGAAAAAAGAGAAACAAAAAAACACGGAAGGTTGTAGGTAGTACGAAAAACCGGTTATTAACAGTTATGAATGTAGATAATTGTAAATAAAACACAATTTTCATAAACTAACAAAACAAAATTTATTTTACAGAATAAGTTGATCATAAAATTGATCAAAACGGTGAAAAGTTGTAATGTTAAGGGCAATAAACCTTATAATCTATTATATTAATACGGGTAGCTTCAACCCCCCAAATGTGTCCCACTCGAGATATCCTCACCCCGAGAATTCGGCGACTCCCCGACCGTCGGGATCGAAGGATATACGTTTTGCGGAGGACAATAAGGTATTCCCGAGTCGCTCCCGCCCCGTGGTCGTCCTCCAGATCGAAGAAAAGGGAAAGTCAGCAATGCGGTTGCTAAAGTTAAGGCGCCGAGCATTGATTAACGATTTACACACTCAGATTTATTTGACGAACATAAAACAGAGTCGATAAAGCGAGTATTATATTGAGAAACCGTTTTAGATATAACACGTTGCAAAACTACCCAGGTTTTGATAAATATAAATATTTATATTACGCGGATGATATGTTAATGATCGCTATTGCCGATTGGCATCATTGGCACCGATTGGCAACGACAAAATGACGACAACTTCAATTTAGCTGCGCTCAGAATACCACGCATGCAGTAATACTCCGTGCCTGTACAACCGTGTACATGTCATGGAATCATCTTAATCCCCTCCCCCCCCCCCCCCCCCCCCCACCCTATCGCGGGAGTTTGTTTGCACAGCTCTCTGACCGCTGACCCCATTGAAGCATGTCCACGTTAGTGGTATAATTTCAATGTGCTGACCACACAATTCTATAATCGCGCCCACGTGTGGCAAGATGTATTAAGCCATCCACGAATATAGCTCTACCAGTACCAGAGAAGACGCTGGGGGTGAGGGGGGGGGGGGGGGGCCTGAATAGATGGGGGGGGGAGTATCTATACTAATTTATTATGCAATGCATGTATATACGGCTTCTATTCCCTTCAAAGGTATATATCATCGGGTTTCACAGATATGAATTGTTTAGGGGACACGACGGGTTATGTGTCATGCAGGCAATTGGAGACACGGGGAGGGGGGAGGGGGGAGGGGGGAGGGGGAAGGGGGTGTGGGGGCAGCGGCGAGTGCATGTTGTATTTGATTAGTTTGTCATGCATACAATTTCATCATATTTTCATAATTATTATTGTTAATTGGAAAACGGGAGAAGGCGATCACCTACTAACTTCGCAATAAAAGAGAAAACAACGAAAACGTATCGAGTGCCATGTTGTATTTGATTAGTTTGTCATGCATGCAATTTCATCATAATTATTTTCATTATTATTATTGAATATGGAAAATACTGCTGAAAACTGCTTGTCTACTAAAAAATCGCCAATGTGATAAAATGAGAGTCGTATACAGCCTAGCTTTCGATCCTAGCAGAATCTTCGTCAGGGCACAAATGACAGTAACTACAGAAAAAACACAGAATATATACCAACATAAACACATGTATGGAAGGGGGGCTGGAAAGAGGAAAGGAGGCGGAGACACAAAACAATGAAAGCAACTGTGAGTGGGTGAGTGTCAGGACTGCTTGACCAATCAGGTAAAAACAGGCATGGGTGGGTCCTTGAGTGGCTGCAGACAAAGAAAATGTGATGAGAGTGTAAGGCTTAGAGAAGAATAGAGGTAGGGAGGATCAAAGAAATAAATCAAGAAATGGAAAAAGACATGTGAACAAAAGACAGTTGATGAGGTGTGGGGGTGCACTGGGGCATTAAGAGGGGAGGAACAATAGAGGGGATTATGAGTGTAGGGGATGGGAGTGAGAGGATTAGGACAAAGAAAGTGAAGTAAAGTGTGTTGCAGGATCGGATGAATAGGATAGGCGAGATCAAAGGAGAGAGTGGAAAGGATGAGGACCCAGTAGGTGATGATATGTAGGGAAGCAACATAGACAAATGAATGGGACAGGGAGTTTAAAAGAGATAGTGAACAAAAGGAAGCCTAAATAGGTAGGTGATCAGAGGTACACTGTCCATAGACATGGGCTTATTCATATACATCCACATTCTCATCATGCATAGTTCCACCTCTATTTTGATCATATTGTTCCACCCTCATTTGTCTCTCCACCTTCCCTCTGATCACCTACCTATTTAGGCTTCCTTTTGTTCACTATCTCTTTTAAACTCCCTGTCCCATTCATTTGTCTATGTTGCTTCCCTACATATCATCACCTACTAGGTCCTCATCCTTTCCACTCTCTCCTTTGATCTCGCCTATCCTATTCATCCGATCCTGCAACACACTTTCTTTGTCCTAATCCTCTCACTCCCATCTCCCCTACACTCATAATCCCCTCTATTGTTCCTCCCCTCTTAATGCCCCAGTGCACCCCCACACCTCATCAACTGTCTTTTGTTCACATGTCTCTTTCCATTTCTTGATTTATTTCTTTGATCCTCCCTACCTCTATTCTTCTCTAAGCCTTACACTCTCATCACATTTTCTTTGTCTGCAGCCACTTAAGGACCCACCCATGCCTGTTTTTACCTGATTGGTCAAGCAGTCCTGACACTCACCCACTCACAGTTGCTTTCATTGTTTTGTGTCTCCGCCTCCTTTCCTCTTTCCAGCCCCCCTTCCATACATGTGTTTATGTTGGTATATATTCTGTGTTTTTTCTGTAGTTACTGTCATTTGTGCCCTGACGAAGATTCTGCTAGGATCGAAAGCTAGGCTGTATACGACTCTCATTATTATTATTGTTAACATTTAAACAGAGTGTACCGGGAATTTCCGATGGGTCGGGTTTATCATGTTCACTGAAAGGATGTATCGCAATGACATGTGCATAAGAGCGGGGTAAAACCGCCCATGTCTCTTTCATCTTTTAACCATGTGGATAGGGACGTTTCAATTATTTTCTGGGGTCGTTGTATTATTAAAATCGACATGTTTTTTTTTTTGACTAAAAAAAACCTCGCGGATTTCCGCGGGTGCCGCTAGTTATAATAATTTTGACAGTGAAGCTGATGGCCCAACATTTGTGTAGGACATCACATGACAGTTAAATAATCTAACCATTGCAACCATTTCCAAAAAACACATGCAAATACTGTAAATAAAATATTTATATTCATATTAAAGGGACATTCCCTCTTTTGCAAGCCAAATTTTTAAAGTTGCGAGGTTATTGTCTTATCTGAAAGAAAATGTCACCACCGCAAGGCCGTACATGTTCCCCGCCGGCAGGGTCGTCTGCCCGCACAAACCCCCGACAAAACACGGCGAGTACCCCGGTAGTGCCCGGGTACCCGGGGGCCGGAGAAACAATTCTCGCTATCTTAAATAGGTCCGAAAATCACGAAATTCGCGAGACGAGACTTTTTTACACTTTGCGGTCGTCACTCCCACTTCCGGTACGGCGCGCGTGCGCATCATTCGCACACGCTCGAAATGGATGCAATCAGCGTAACTCACACAAAATATAATGCATTAATTAAAAGCTATCGACCACACGTCTCAAATGCGTTTGTATGCAGTACATGTATACAGATTCCGGGCCGGTTACGGAAAAAATAAACGCCTCCCCCGCGCCGCACACATGCACACGACGCGTCCACGCAGTAGTCAGGAAGTTGGTATGACTAAAAGCTATCCCACAATTCCATGCGTGTTTTCGGGATTTCGATCGGATTTCGAGATAATCGCTCTTTGGGGTAGCGAGAATTGACAGGCGCATAAGCGCCGCGCTCTCTGAGTAGAGTCGTGCTCGGTAAAACGAGCATAGACCGTGCACGGTTTTCCGATCTTGTTTATGACTGCTAGCGCAGACATAGGATCGGACCACCAGCTTGTGATAGCCAACTTCCGTCTTAAATTCAAGACCATGAGGAAAACTAAATACCCCAAACAATATGATGTGTTCAAACTGAAAAACCCACAGACAAAGTCAAGATATTAAATTGAAATTGGAGGGCATTTTGCACCACTGCTAGACTTGCCTGACACAGACACAGACGCACAAACCATGTGGGAGGAAATGAAAACAACCTTCAACGAAACTTCCAAGAAAATCCTTGGATATAAAAGACAGAAACAGGAAAAACCATGGATAAGTGATGAAGTAATCCAACTGACCGAAGAACGTAGCAGGGTAAAACAGGCAAAGTTATTAGACCCAACCAAGAAAACCAGATACTACTTGAACCGAGAGATAAAGAGGAAAACCAAAGATTGTCATGACACCTGGCTACAAGACTTATGCAAACAAGTGGACAAAGCCTACCAATCATCCAAAGCAAAAGAAGTCTATGCTACAATCAAGACAATAACCAAGAAGTCATCAACTAAGATGCAGTCAGTTAAGAACAAAGATGGCAAGATCTTAACAGAACTTGAAGACGTTAAATCAAGATGAAAAGAGAACTTTGAAGAGCTCTACAATAAAAGGAACCATGTGGACGAAGATGCTGCCAATAGTGTCCCCCAGATGCCAAAAATGACCCCGAACCTGAAATCATGCGTGATGAAGTAAGAGCTGCTGTGAATAGACTAACGGATGAACAGTCACCTGGATTTGACTGTGTAACAGCCGAGGAAATCAAAGCAGCAGGCGAGACTGGGATCAATATTGTTCATCAGCTCTGTAAGAAAATATGGAACACTGGAACATTTCCAGATGACTGGGGGAAGGCCATCATCACACCTATCTATAAAAAGAAAGACAAACTAGACTGCAACAATTACAGAGGAATCAGCTTATTAGCCATGCAGGAAAGGTGATTACTACCATCTTACAGAGACGCATCACAAATAGAGCCGAAGAAATACTATCAGAAGCTCAAGCGGGCTTTCGACCGGGGAGATCAAAAATTGACCAACTATTCACAATCAGACAAGTAATAGAATAGTACCTAGAGAGAAAGAGAGACTTATACTGCTGCTACATCGACTTCGAGAAAGCCTATGACTCGGTATGGCAGGAGGGTCTCATGGAAAGCCCTCGGCTTCTTTGGATTCTCCAGCAAAATCATTGATCTCGTGAATGCCCTATATCAAAAGTCTTTCAGTGCGGTACGAGTCAATGGAGTCACCACAGACTGGTTCAAAACAACAACAGGTGTAAAACAAGGATGTGTGATGTCACAACTGTTCAACATCCTACTTGAACTAGTGAGGCGATATGCACTAGAGGATATCAACATTGGAGCAACCATCCAAGGCCAAACCATCAACAACTTGCGTTTTGCTGATGATATTGCACTGATAGCTGAAAGTGAGAAGGACCTCCAACCCCTAGTTGACAAAGTCCAACAAAACAGCTCAAACTTTAGGCTGAAGATCAACATAGAAAAGACAGAAACACAGATCATCAGCAAAGAGGTCAAGCAACTAAACATCACCATAGATGGAAAACAGCTATCACAAGTAGAAAAGTTTACATACCTAGGTGGAATAATGAGCCAGAACGGATCTACCTCTGAGGATGTAAGGCTATGGGCGTAGTACAGCTTGTCCCAAAAAAATTACAACGGCACTTTCCGCAACGATAACTTGAAAGATAGTAGATCAATCAGAATGATATTTCAGGATATGAAACTATAACTTATTACCTACATCTTGCAGGAAACCCTATTCGATTTGCTTCAGTGGTCATGGAGAATTAGGATCTTTTGTCAATCATGTCAGATGTCCTTTCCCTCCAGATTTTGTAAGGAGACGTGTTGTCCATTGACAACGGGACTTTCTGCAACGATAACTTTAAAGACAGTGGATCAATCAGAATGATATTTCATGGTATAAAACTATAACTTATTACCTACATCTTGCAGGAGACCGTATTCGATTTGCTTCAGTTGTCATGGAGAATGAGGATCTTTTGTCAATCATGTCAGATGTCCCTTCCCTCCAGATTTTGTAAGGAGATGTGTTGTCCATTGACAACTTTCTGCAACGATAACTTTAAAAATAGTAAATCAATCAGAATAATATTTCAGGGTATGAAACTATAACTTATTACCTACATCTTGCAGCAAATCCTATTCGATTTGCTTCAGTGGTCATGGAGAATGAGGATCTTTTGTCAATCATGTCATGTGTCCATTTTCGTTATGTTCACGCGTTATGAATGAAAATGGACTTGTTCACGCGTTATGAACGAACATGGACAACACGTCTCCTTAAAAAATCTGGAGGGAAGGGACATCTGACATGATTGACAAAAGATCCTCATTCTCCATGTTAAAGTTATCGTTGCGGAAAGTGCCGTTGTAATTTTTTCTGGGACAAGCTGTACAAAGACTACACAACATCTGGCGATCAACAAAAATAAGAAAAAGAACCAAGACAGAACTCTACAAAGTGCTTGTTCTGTCAATATTACTCTACGGATCTGAAACTTGGACCTTAAAAAGGGAAGACGAGAGAAGACTCCTGACATATGAGATGACGTGCCTCATGAAGATTCTTGGAGTTACAAGAACGGACAGAATCAGAAATACAGAAATACGAAACCAGCTCAATATGAAACAGACTGTAATAGACCAGATATCTCAAAAAAGACTTCGCTTCTTTGGACACGCACAGCGAATGCCTCCATCACGCTACCCAAGCGTCGTACTAGAAGGAAGAGTATATAGAAGGGTCCAGGCCACGTGGAAGACCTCCCAAGAGATGGACAGACTGCATCATATCAGACTGCTCCATTCGAAATGTAAACTCCATCACAGAGGCCACACACATGGCAAGAAATCGGCAGAAATGGCGGGAAATCGTGATGCGGATGCCACCACTCAACCCACCGTTGGAGTGAAAGGCATAAGTTAGGTAAGTCATATGTGTCCCGTCATCTTCAGGGGAGCCAAAAGTCGCAAGATGTCGAACCTCAGAAATCACGATTGATTTGAAATTGCATGAAAAAGTGAGAAAAAAATATTATTGCCTCATGCATTTCCCTGATATCTGTTCTACCGGTACGCAAAATATCCAGTAAAAATATCCAGTGGAAAGGTAAAAATTAAGCAGAGCAAAGCATGTTTTTTGCGGGTTTGAAAAGTTTGCGTTCCAAAATGATTTGGCACTAAAAGCGATCAATATTAAGCTCCGCCTCTTAACAACCCCTTTGTGCTAAGTTGGGAATCTCGGTAGCTGTCAAGAGCGGCCAGCGCACATCGAGATTCTTTAATCCCTATTGACTGCGCCGCCGCTTGCACGGAGATTAATAATCCAAATGGCCTCCTTTGTATAGTGGCTCTAAAAATGCTTTTAAATGTTTTAAATGCAGCGGCCCCTGAAACCAAACAGAAAAGGCTATTTAGAGCTTGTTTTAAGTTGGCCAAAGCACAATCCCACTCTTTTATATACCCTCATTTTGAATTTGACTGAGGCTCGCCTCCGTTACTTAAGTTCAAATTCAAGTTCGTCTTTATTCATTTCAATCATAAAACAATAACATTATATATAATACAAGTCATGTATCAATCAATCATATAGATAAATACAGATAAATATTAGAATATTGAATAGGAGGCTACAAAAAAGTAAAATACTTGTAAGCAGTAGCCCCCTTACAAATAATATGATTTTACACATTTGATACAAAGTATACAGCGTACATTAAAAACATATAACTACTATAAACACACATACATACACACACTCACACACGATGCACACATTGCATGGGTAAGAACGTAAGAACATAAAACTATCTTTATAAGAGTTACTTTGAATAGGAAGAGATTAGCAGTCTCTTCAATTGGGATTTAAATGCAGACTGCAGAGTGCAATTTCTAAATACATTTGATAATTCATTCCATGTACGAGGACCATTATGTCTGACAGAGTATAACATTGTTTGGGTATTGACCTTGTGATAATGATATTTATTACTTGAACGAGTGTTATATGAATGTATTACATTATTGCAAAGGAACATTTTAGAAATATTGTTTGGTGACAAATTATTAAAAACACAATACATTAATGTGGCAGTTCGAATTTTATGAATATCATAAATATTGAGAGTGTTCAAACGAAAAAACAAAGGAAGTGAATGAGCTTGATAATTAGAGTTGGTACATATTCTTATAGCTTTCTTTATATAAAGTATCTAATTTAGTTTTTCCAACACTGGCCCAGGTAATATTACAATATTGTAAATAAGGCAAAATTAAGCAATTAGACACCTGTTTAAAAATTTCAAAACTTAGACACCCGTTTCAAAATTGTCTAAGGGACATCCCCGGGCATCCCCACCAAAAGAACGAAAACAAACCCTGTACCAACGGATCCACCCCCCCCCCCTACCCCTTTGGTACCTGGGGCCTCCCCCTCCAAAATGTCTAGCTTCGATACCCCGTTTTACTTTTCAAGTATCAACATACTGTTCTTTGTAATAGTTTTTACATAACTGCTATGGACCAGACGCAAGTTTGCATTCCTAAAAACAAACACAAAAGTGCGCACTTAACACGGCATGCAAGAAGCTAGCAGCATTGTTATAAGTGTGGTTGAAATTTGTCTAGCTGAACTGCCTGTCAATATCGATTAATCGAACAATAACCAGAGCCAGAGCGGAATCCCTTTTGTTACCTGAAAGTGCTCGCTATTGTATCATGTGCGCGATGTGTACAGTTTATCGTTCCAAACCCACTTAAATTTTAATAAATCTGTGCATATCTCTACAAAGCATGGGTAATATTCAACAGTTTCTGGAGGAAAGGTGTATATCATACATATTTACTGATATGCAAGTTTTCAAGAAAATTGAATAAAGGTTGCTACGACATTCTATTCATGCAATCGGTTCATTTATGGCCTGCTTAAAACGCTAATTTCACTTTCGAAATGGATGTAAAGTTTCTTGAGCTATTTTCTCGGCATCTTATTTCCAGACCGTTCAATATTTGCCTTAGAAAAACGTCAATAACTCCGCGTTGCAGAATCATTATGAGACAAACTTTATATCATATTAAAGCTTAGATATTGCTGAATCGAACTAAATACAAATCCAGAAAATCAACTTTGTCGACTTTTGGTTCTTCTCCGTAGGACGGGTCACATATAGTCTGATGGAGGGGCGCATTCGTTTTTCATTCGTAGAATCCAAATTATAGGGCTGTTCGATCTGAGTTTTTGTGTGTGTGTTTCATTTATCCCCATCCGTCAACTGGAAACTGTTCAGACGTTTTGTAAAAGAGGGACTGTCCCTTTAACACAAGATGCTTTGCACTGCAAAGCAACTTAATGCAAGACAACAGCCCCTTCGTTGAATAATCAACTGCAAGTATGCAATTCTATGGATTTTGAAAGGGTTCGCATCTTGCAAGTTTTCTATAGCAAATTGTTTTAGGTGCCAACAGCATGATTACGCATCTTTGCATTGAAACTGCTTTTGTTTGTGTCCGTACGTGTCCCAAAATAGAAATCATTCTAAGAGAGCTTTCAGACTGGTGATTGCAATCATGATTCGAGTTATGTTTACAATCACGGTGATTCTGTTGCCCTGCTTTCACACTACGAAAAAAACTGTGATTACAATCACGGTTTTGTTTTGTTTTTGTTTTGTTTTTGTTTTTTTATTGAATAATTTACGTACGTACGTATAGTGTACATGTTCTGTTACGGGTACGGCCGTGTTATATCAATGTACCAGATAGCCGCACGCACGCGCTCAAGCAACCATACCCAAGCTAGCTCTCTCCTCTCTACCAAACCATGCATCGTTGCCATGGATACAATTTCAATAGGTCACCGCAATGACCGCATGCGACGAGACTTGCCTGAAGTATTCAGGATTAAGTATTGTCTACCATCATGCCATGGATACAATTTCAATAGGACAATAGGATAAGCTGCAGCCACCGTAATGACCCCCCAATGACCGCAATCACCACATGCTCTCTTTCCCTTCTATTGTGTTGGTCGCAACGGATTTTGAAGCGATATTTTGATGTTCGGAAACCTTGCGACGGGACTTGCGATGGCAACCTGCCGTCGCAAGAGAACACACGGCGCATGCGTTCCTCGTGACTGCATGGTCGTGCTATATTGTTTGATCAACAACCCAAAACCAGGCTTATTAAGCCCGGCGCAGACAGAGCCGACTCGACCCGATCCGACTGGTTTAAATCAGGCTAGAGTTGGGCCTGGTCGGTCGGAGCAGATTTATCGCGTTGAATCGGCCCCAACTAGCATCCGACTGTCTCTCGACTGGTAAAATGTGTGTCGCGAGGCACTGAAAACTGAGCCGATCGGAATGACAACCAGTCGAGTCGGCTCTGTCTGCGCCGGGCATAATGCTTATTAAGCACGATAAATCACATGTAAGGTTTATTTTAGCCAACATATAATACACACAACCTATCTATGGCTATAATTGGGGATTAGACCGAATTCATTGCGATATTTGCATTCTGTTGTAACGTCTAGTTATTTCTAACATGATCGGCCCTTCCTAAGTTCTATTGTCTTGTTGCAGGCTGTTGAGCCAACATTTAGTAGCTGCTGCACGTTGTTGGCAGCCCACAGCTTTACAGCACAATCCGTCTCAACTTTTCCCCAAATTGTCCCTTTTCCTTCCTCCATTTTGAATTTCCTGTATTTATTCTGTATGTATAATATCCTGTATGTACTGTACTAGCGCGCACTGTACACTATGTATACTTCATGCATGCGCAAGAGCGCCTGATTTATCGGCGGAAGTACATGTAAGGTCACGTAAGCTCCGCCTCCCAAATTGGCGTAAATATTCAAAATGAATGAAGAACGCCAATAAACTTCAAACAACAACAACAACAACAAATCATGTTTTGGAGGTCAAACCGTTCATACTACAGATTCGCACTGTGATTTGAGCGAATCAATATTTGAAAACACCTCCGGACCAAGATTTGAATTCCGGTGATTCGTGATTCTAATTACCGTTCACACTGGCAAAAATACCGTGATTGGAGTGAAAAATAACTCAAATCATGATTGCATTCACGAATTTTTGAAACTGTGATTCAAATTACCGTTCACACTGGCAAATATACCGTGATTGGAGTGAAAAATAACTCAAATCATGATTCAAATCACGCATTTTCCGAAGTCTGAAACTGCTCTAGAAGACTTCTCTTTTTTGTTTTAATGTTATATTCCTGGGTTTAATGGTCCAATTGCATAAACAATGTTATTCAAACAAGTAAAGTCAATAGCGTCCAGCGTTGACCTGGAGACGAACTATTCAATTGATATAAATGCGATTCAACACGTAGACAAATCAGCTGTTGCTATGTCGGACAAAGCCCTGAAAAGCTTTTCAGCTTGCCATGAGCAACCATTGATGATAGGCTACGCATGAACTGGTCTTTAGAGCATCGAATTAATGACGGCGCATTAGCGTGCGATAGCTTATCAAGCAAATGGCCAATCATAGGGGCTGTAACGAAACTATGTGTGAATTATAAATATGTTCATAGTAATTTAATTCCAATTTCTTTATTTTTCAAATCCTTTCATGCATAATGAGCTAATATTTATCAAACATAGAGTAGTGATGGAAATCAACATTTTGCATTAAAACACGAAATGCATACTATTTTGTTTCTCTGAGAGTGATTTTTTTTTCTCTTGGACCCTATAATTGGTGAACGGCCTTGCAGTGACCGTAGTTGTCATTAATATACATTTCCAGACCCATTTGAATAATATCAAGTTAATATAAAAATACAGTTGGCACATTTTTATTATAAAACCATAAACATATGAACTCATTTTGTTGCACGATAATTTTTATGTAAGTTGGCATAGAGTTTATGAACGGCATATTAATAGAGGATAGCAGAAAACCACGTGTGCAGTAGGACCGTGGTATAGGAACAATACTACGAATGGTGGGATTGTGCACCTTACCAAAAACTAGGTGCATAAAATGGTGCAACATTAATCCTATGTGAGTCTGCACCGTTTTCCGTAATACCCCCGTCACATATAGCTACGCTCTCGCGCCGCTCCTAATCCCCATTCATAAAATTGCTACGCTCCTTATCCCCATTCATAAATTTGGCAGTGGGAGGCGAAGCATTGTCCGAACGATGATTAAATGACGAATGAATGGGAGGATTATCGCACATAGGTGAAAGGATAGCCTCTCATGCATGGACATACAATGGCTCCCTAAACAAAAGAGTAGAACGCCAAAGACTCACGACCGCTTTCGAGCGCTTTCGACATGTCCAAAGCTTAAAAAGCGGTAGTGGGTCGGTCGTGGGTCTTTTGCCGACCTAGTCTTTTGTTCAGCGAGCTATTGTCTGTGCATTCATGGAAGGATATCTATTGACAAATGTGAGATAATCTTCCCATTCAGATCCTCATTGGACAAAAGACATTTTGCAGATACATTCCAGTGATTGTGATCAGCTATTGTCTAGATCGTGGCTAGAGCGTGGCTCTAGTCTGACGCCGCCATAACTTTGCACCATTTATAAACCATTTGTTTCTAACTGTGTAGGTTTCAGATTTTGCTCAAATTCCAACCCTCTGTACAAAATATAAAAAAACTTTGTATACAGCAGTCAATGAGTGTGTGTGTGTGTGGGTGTGTGCTTAATCCCCACTCAATAGCCACGGACAATGACTGTGAATACCACATCTTGGAAGCTCCAGCTCCAGGGTAGATGAATGCTCTATTGATTATTCATGAGGAATCATCCCGTCACTGCTAGTCTCAGTTAATGGTACAGGGTAAAATGCAAGCACATGACATGTTTCCATGTTTAGTCTGAACTACAAATAAATGCTTTAAATTGAACTTTATAAAGAAGAAAGAATAGAATATGTGGAAACAAGGAAATCCCCAATCAGAGATGTAGCTGGTCCAAGCACAGACATGCAGTCAGGGACCACACCAAAACAAAGTCCAAAACTTTTTTGTTAACCCCTAAGTAAGTATTTTTGATACCCTAAGCAAGTAATCAATTTTTTGTAACCCCCTAGGCAAGTCATAACTATATTTGATACCCTAAGCAAGTAATCTTTGTTTTTGTAAACCCCTAAGCAAGTCATAACTATATTTGATACCCTAAGCAAGTAATCTTTTTTTTGTAAACCCCTATTAAAAGCAAGTGATAACTATTTTTGATACCCTAAGCATAATCTGAGTTTTTGAGACCCTAAACGAGTAATTCATCTTTTTGAGACCCTAAACGAGTAATTTATCAGCCTAAAAAAGATACCCTTTTTCCTGATTTTGGGTGATTTTGAGACCCTATTCGAGATACTCGAGTATCTCGCCTGATCGTAAAAAAACACCCTAATTACTCGTTTTCTTGGTCACGCAAGATACCCCCCTTTCAATGAGGACAGACCCCCCCCCCCCCCCCCCGGGGGCAGGCGTATTCAAATACAAAGTAAAACATTCCATAAAACACAAGGATACTAAGTACATCCCGTTGGTGAACATTTAAAGTTCACAGTAGCACAGACTACAGAAGTACAGAATTTAAATGATACATGAAAACCAATTGCTTTGTATATCTAACTTGCAGGCTCATTTCATTTCTTAACTGAATCTAAACCCCTCAAAAAAAGTTCGGAAACTCAACTTTGATCGATTATATCACTCTTATTGTCAAATTGTATTTTTTACTTTTAGTGTCATTGCAATGCATGATGATTTCCCTTTAAAATGGTACATTATTTGTCATTTATTTCAAATCGGGGAATACGCAGTGCGTTTCAGAATGGAGGACGGTCAGAAGTCAAATGTCGCAAAATGGGCCGAAAGTATTCAGTTGGGAAATTTGACTCTTGTGTCGTATTTTTTAATGTTCAAGTTGTATCGAAGATTGTAGCGTGTTCAAATGATTTAAAATTATCAAATTTGGTATCATATTAAAGCCCATGTGTCTATCTTTTCAATACGGTTATGTCCGAAACAATTTTATTAACAGGTTAAGTATGGAACAGCTGAATATGGGGGAGGGCCGAAAGTGAAATGTTGCAAAATGCATTTCATTTTGTGAAATTGAAGGCGTTGCATCGAAAAACGACTATTGGAGGAGATGTTTTGGGGTTTTACATTGCATAATCATCAGTAAATTTAGCATCATGTGAAAGCATGTTTATTTTTCCTTAAAATTACGTCTCACCTGTAATAATTATGCTATTGGGGTGTGTGCAGTAAAACCGGATATGGGGGTCTATTAATGCTATGAATTTAAGACCGTGGCTTCTTGTTTCAAGATTCCGGTAAGATATTGTTGTATTAATCATAACTCTATCATCATTACGTTTTGCACTATCGGAAAGCTCGTTAATTTATCTTTAATATGATATCTCATTTGCAATGATTATGCTGAATGTGAGTGCGCAGTACAGGAAACTCACAGACTTGATGTATTGAAAATGCATCAAATTTCTCTAAACGTACGCAAACTGGCCAGAACTGGCATATTAGCGTCCTCTTTGACCGTGTAGGTATGCCCTTATAGGCCTTATTACCACATATCAAACGGTAGAACATCGACCTTGCAATGTGTCATTTTGAGCCCCATACATTTAGAGGTACTACACACACCTCAATCACATAACTACTATGAATGGGGCATTATTTTATTGACAAATTAACACGCTTCAACATGATGTTGAATTTCATTATGATTATGTAAAGTAAAGTACTAAGATATCCCCACAAAAAGTCGTTTTTGGATGCAACGCCTTCAATTTCACACAATCAAATGCATTTTGTTTACATTTTGCTGTCGATCCTCCCCAATATTCACCTTAATTGTACCTACCCGGCTTTCATAATCATTCCAAGTGAGGTGTCAATGGAAAGATAATTAACAGGCTTTTGTCTGATACCATATTCAACAGTATCACTTCATTGTCAAGATATTCATCGTCGAAAGAATTTGAACTTGAGAAAGACCGTGATATGGGTGTCAGACCTTCCAACTGAAGTTTGTTGGCGCATTTTGTGACATTTCACTTCTGACATTCCCCCATTCTCAAATGTACTGCGCATATACCTCGTGCCCGTGATCCCTCCAAATGTTGTATCATTTTAAAGAGGTACACACACTCTTTCAAGTGATACAAAATATAACCATTATGATTTCATAAGAAAATAGATATAATTGATCAAACTTGAGTTTCTGAACTTTTTTGAGGGGTGTATCATACAATGTTAGTTATCCTTTGATAAAGTTACACAAACTTTATCTGTTAGTACATCACAGATCTAAGTGAAATTAATAATTTAATTTTGAACATGAAATACAAACACAGTAACAAAAGGGTCTGCAGATGGTATAATAATTAACCACTCGCAGCGACCCTTTATTTTTTTTAATCAATGTAATCCCACCAAAATATATTTTCAAGTTCTAATCTTCTGAGACTAGCTATTGAATAGTAGTTTATTTCATTAAAACAATTATAATCTCGCAACTTTTGAATGTTGGCTTGCATAATGTAACTTTTATAGGACAATAGTATGATTGGGTCTCTTCTACATTGCTATGGCTAGAGTTCACCCAAATTATTGGAAGATAAGGAATACTACGTTTATTGGAATTGGTTGTGGGTTGAAGAAAATGAATGAATTACCCCGATCAGCGACAAATTGATCCAGCTCCGAAAGCCCAGCTTTCTGAAGTCCATCTCGTAGTTTCGACCGATTTCCTGACGTAGACTTTGCCCAACTGCGAAGGGATTTGTGCGTACTGTAGACTCTTTCGCCTGCTTTTCCGGCAGGTTTTCCGATGTTCAGTGCGCGAAAGAGTACCGTCACATTGGTGCAATCCCCTAAATCGCTGGCGAGTCTTTGAAGCTTAATTTCAAAATCAGCATCTGCAACGATAGTTTTACAAAAATCATTAGATAAAGAAAGATCAAATACAAGATCACAGCTAAAGGGAACACACGGGGTATAGAGGGCACGTGGCCTCACTCCCGGGGGGGGGGGGGGGGCACTCATGTATATAGACGGGTATGTGCCGCTTAAAAGAACCCCGTTTTCACACCCGATTGCCGCTCTAAAGATACCCGATTTTCAAAATTGCCGCTCCATAGACCCCCGGAATGACTTGCCTAGGTAGTTGAGTAGCCTCAAGTCCATTATTCTTCTTCTAGTCAGCTCCTTGACCACCATTTGAGGGTTTTCGTAGGTCTTTGGGACTTTGGTAGCTCCAAGTTCATGTATTTTGCCCGTATTAGGTAGTTTTATTCTGCTCCTTCGTCCCCTTAACTCCCGTTTCAGGGTTTTTGTAGCTCCAAAGACCCTGGCCCGTATTCTGAAGTCATGTCGAACTTAGTCATGACTAAAGTTAAAGAACTGTTTAGTTAGACAGGACTTAAACACGAGGTCGTGTCTAAGTCCTGTCTAACTTAATTTCGTATTCTGAAGTCGTGTCTAAGTCGTGACTAACTAAACACTTGTTTAACTTTAAACAGGACTTTCGCGCATGCTCTGTAGGCATTTGTGACGTTTTCCCGCTATTACGCACTTGCGCTAGCTAGCCGCAGCAGACGATAAGCAGATTGCGCATGCGCAATTCACGCTATCGATTGCATATATCGCCGATACCGTATCGCTGATCGCAATCGTATAAATGGCACGGAGTTTTCGGCTAATCAAACTTAAAATTCAAGCAGAAAAAAGTCTCTTACAAGCTGGATATTTCACTTTGGAGCAAGGAATTTTCAAGACGTCACCAGACGATAAGGTTAGTTGATATTATCGAAACAAATGATAGGGCAACACGTGAAAAAATCCTGCAATTCTTATTTTAAATGTTGAGGGTGCACGTACAGTTATCCTCCGCCGCAACTTCCCGGTAGAGTACGGGAGAGTGTGTTGTAGGTTGCAAAGCAGTAGAATCGCGCTCTTAAACAGCACTTAAACAACCCCTCGCAGTCGTCTAAAGTTAAACAGGACTTAGACAGGACTTCGTGTTTAACTTGACTTAATCACGACTTTAGAATACGAAAAAATTAGTCACGACTTCGTGACTAAAGTTAGACAGGACTTAGACAGGACTTTAGACAACTGTGTAGTTAAACAGGACTTAGTCACGACTTCAGAATACCGGCCCCTATATTTTGTGCTTGTAGTCAGCTCTTAAAGGGAGAGATCCTCTTTTGCAAGCCAAAATTCAAAAGTTGCGAGGTTATTGTTATATGAAAGGAAATGTCATTTAATAGCATGCCTGAAAAAATTAGGGCTTGAAATCTCTTTTTCGTGGAGTTATAGACCTAAAACTGATTAAACTGAGGGACGTCGGTTTAATGGGTACATACGTACGCGCTACATACCCGCGCTAGCTACGTGACCCGCGCATAAGTACTAATGTGTGAGCGTTTACCAAGCAAAATACCCATACATCGCTTAAACTGACTACATGTAATTATATATTCTTTATTTTTTAGATCTTTTTCCGTGACATACGTTAACAAATGTCGGCTTGAAAATACCTTTACAAGAATTAGTAATATATTTTTGTAATATTATGCTAAATTAGTTGAACTCCCTTATTGACCGATATATAGTTTAAATGGAGGGACGCATTCTTTTTTCATTCGTAGAATCCAAATTAGAGGGCTGTTTGCTCTGATTTTTTTTTGCGTGTTACATTGATCCCCATCCGTCAACTGAAAGCTGTTCAGACGTTTTGTAAAAGTGGACCTGTCCCTTAAAGACCCCTATTTCAGATTTCCGTGCGGCACACCCCCGTCAAAAAATAATTCGAGTGCCCCCCCCCCCCCCCCCCCGGGGCCTCACTGTATCCTTTTGACAAGGCCTGTCTCGTCTGAGCTGAGTTGAATGCACGGTATAGTAAGCAAATAATTACCGTTGGTGAAGGTGATGGGACAAACTATCACTTCCGAGGCGAGCTGGATGTAGCTATCTTTCCGAAGCGAAGCTGAGGAAAGATAGCGTATACATTCAGATCGCCGAGGAAGTGATAGTTTGCCATCGCCTGAAACCAAAAGGTGATTATTTGCTTTATATTCCACATCGAACTTCTAGATCTAGTCTAAGCAGGCCTAGTCTAAATACTGTTACTAGGTTTAATCTACTTACCAACAATGTTATTCCAATTTCGGTAACAGGGTAACTCCATGACAATTCCATTATATTATAACAGTTCAAAAGTCAACGGTAACTCCTTGAAAATTCCAAAAGTTAAAACGCGAAATGTAAACTCCCCCCAAAACAGTTCAAAAGTCAACAAACACGAAAATAAAGTCTCCCCAACACTTGGTCTAGCGCTTTCAAGTCCATTTCAGACAGTTCGTCAAAATGTACGGTATGCTTCCACTTCCAGCATCGCAATAATCTTGGAAAACTTTCAGGCTGAACTTAGTTGTCGCTTTGTATTTATACTTTCACTCTCAAGCAAAACAAATCCATTTCAGCTTCGTTAGAGCTCAAATTTTACGTCTGTGGTCGCAATTTTATAGTAGAACAACAGAACAAGCAATTAACAGCAATATATGGTGTAATGTACGATACGTATCATATGGTACAGTGCATAGCGTATGCATGCAGCTTCAGTGCAGTGTGCTAGTATGCTACGTATGCATGCACAACGAATACAATTAAATTTGTAATTCGCGCGCATAGAGTTATCACGCCACATCATTTGGGTACGGAATTTGAGTGGCCACACACGAGTTCCACAGTACAGTCAAGTCAATGCAACCGCGGGGTGTAGATAGTACTTTACCAATTATCTAGTGAGTGCAACGCACTTTCACCAAGATATCTACACAGTGTAACGAAGTTTTCTTCTCCCATCAATGATGGGCGAAATTATGTTTCACCACGTGATTAACTTTTGACCAATCGTAGAGCAAGATTCTTAGTATGTGGAATATAATATGCATTATGCAGGAATGACCGGAGAGCGCGACTATCATGCATAATCTCTTGCCGAGACAGCCTTTTCTCAAATGGGTTGCTCTCCAATGAATTTCTTTTGCCAAGTATTGAATTCCTCTACTTACAAGTAGACGCCCAATCAGGAAGCCGGGTTCCACGTAGTCACGCGACACACATACTGCAAGTATACGCACACACAATACACACTGAAGTATGCCACCACGTGGACACAGCATTGAAGTAGTGGTATTTGGGACACAGAGACACACACTGCATGTGATGCGCTCACAGCTACGCGTCGTGTACGTTGAAGTATAACACTTACATGTTGTTTACCATCGACATCGATGTTGTGTACCCGCAATGCTAACGCAGCATAATGTGTATTGTTACACTTGTATGCACTCCATGCGGTGTAGACTGTACATAAATGGAAGAGACAATTACGTGCGCTCAGTGGTCTAAAGTCGCAAAACTATGTGCATAATTCATTAAATCGAGCCTATGCATATTCATGAGTCAACTGGGGCTCCGCGTTTGCAAAAAGGCGAGGCGATCGCGACTTCAACACTCGCCGGATAGTCTCCATCACGCGTTCAGTCTAGTCGTTCCTGATCCTGCATGCAGCGCAGCCATTGCTTGAGACGCGAGGCCTCGCTAAAAGGCTACACTCTATACAGGGTGGCCCACAAATAACGGAACGGGGTACTTGCCATACTAAAGACTCATGATTCCCGCCATACTGCATCGAGTAACGGTCAACCGTGCGCCATTGTGAGTGTGCGTTCAGCTGTGTATAGAGAAGAAAGGGTACTAACAATGGCGCACGCATTGAACGTTACTAGTTGCTATGACGGGCATCATGTGCCTTCATTATAGCAAGCACCCCGTTCCGTTATTTCTGGGCCACCCTGTATAGGACCTATCACAATTGAAAACTACTTAGTTCTTAATCTGATTAAGCTTAGAATAATACACAATGGGGATACAACGTAAGGGAGAGACACGTTCACTTATACCCCCGTCACACCTACTACGCTCCTACTATGCTCCTAATCCGCATTGTTATCGATCGTACTACACCTTTTCGCCGATCACGCGGCGCTCCCACTGTGAGGGCATGATAGTAGTACTGTATCTAGGAACGAGTTGGCAAATTTGTGGGGAATGAATGGGAAGATTAACTCACATTCGTGAAAAGATGCATGAACAGACAATAGCTCGCTGAACAAAAGTTCAGATCGTAGGAGTTCTGCGCTTGCTTTGAACATGCCCAAAATAAGCGTGTAGGTCCGATTTTCAAGAAATTTGTTTTAAAACATGGGCAAGACTCCAAGGAAAAAAAGTCATAAAGTCATCTCTACGCATTTCTGAGCAATCGGCCTTAGTAGGGTTAAATCACTTCCCCAACAATACAAACCATATCAATATAATTTACTGTTGCATTGTTTGAAAATAAATTCTGAAAATAAATTATTTATTTTCGAACGAAGTAAGAACATTAGAAGTTACCTGTCTCCGTGGGAATAAGGTGATCTTTCTCCAGACCGTGCTTTTGTAGAGCCTTTTGGAGTTGTTGAAGGTTTTGTTTCGAGCTTCTTATCCAATCATTTAGGAGTGAATAGGTACTGATCGCAAATTTCCCTGTCCTCTTGATAGGTTGGTTTCCATCCGTGTCTTCCATAGCTTCCCGAATGGTCTTTATCTCATTGGGTTGACTGATTGCGGACGATATTTGCTGCAATACGCTCTCAGAAACTTTGAGAAAACATATATTTATTAATCTTGTATATATTTAACCCGTTCCGTTCTAGGTTGAACTTTAAAAAAACATAAATAATTAACACAATATACTCGCAGAACTGTTGGTCTGGTTACAAGGTACACATAACCACACATTTTAAACGCTGTAACCGATTCGTGTAATTATAATAAGATCATCACTATGAATTTATGAAATTACAAATCTTACAACTCACTCTGCCATAGAGTTTTTTCAAGCATTGTTTTGCATTGAACAAAAAACTTGAACAGTATACGGTCGTCATGTTCCATTAGCGTAGTGTTAGGAGAAGGGCTATGCGTTTGTCAACTATATAAAATAAATAGAGTTTTAAGGTTGAGATCAGTGCTGTTTTAAGTGTTTTAACCTGTTCCCTACTAGATTTTGGAAACCTCATAGAGTTAACGCAAGTCCACCATGTTCATGTAGGCAATGGGTTAATAATCATAAACATGTAAATCTCACCATTTCCTAGATGAACACACGCTTGGTCCTGCAGCCCTGCTTTCGCAAGGATCTCCCTAAGCTTTGAGCGATGGCCCCCTCGAGTCTTGCCGTGCCATTCCTTGAGCACACCTTTCACGCTTATGGTGTTGGTCGTCTTGTCGGCATGTCGTTGGATCTCTGAACTCTTCAACCCAAGCTCCAGGACCAGAAGAGTGGCCTTTGAACATCCGCCAATCGCATCACCAACTCGTTTCATTTCTGCGTCAGATAGTCTATCTGTATTTTACAAATAAAATGTCATCAGTGGCGTAGCTACAAGGGGTCCGTGCCCTCCCCCCCCCCCCCCCCACCCGAAAAAAAAATATTATAATAATAATAAATAACAATAATAATACTAATGATAATAATACAAAATAATGAAAATAATAATAATAATAATAATGTGTGTTTTGTTGTTTAACATGAGGGCAAAATCCCATATTGATCACAAAGATAGTGTTCCACAATCATTTGCGTGCCCCCGCCCCGCCCCGCCCTTCCCCCGACCCAACAGTCCGACTTTTAGATGCCACTGAGGTTTATCGAAAATTTTGTTTTCATATTTTAGTCATTGAATGTTATAAATCAGAAGCAAGAACAGTGTAATACCTTTCCTATCACTTCCACCGGTATAATGTCGAATATTATATTTTAATACTGCCTCAGCAAAATAATATAGAATTAAGTTAAAGACGATTATAGGTATCCCCAATACCAAACGCCAATGTAATACATATGAGGTATAACTTCCGTTATGATAATATAAGAACAAGATCAATGTTACCACATTCGACAACAAAATATAACGTACCAAGGTCATTTGCCAGGTCAGGTAGCCCTACTTTGACCAACGCCTTTTGAAGTTCTGAGCGTTGATTTCCCATCGATACTTTCCCCCATTGCTCCAGGAGAGTTTCCAATTGTATGACTTCTTTGCCGTATAGATCTCGAAAGCCACTTTTTCCCATGTGTTTCTGCAGCTCGGTTCTAGAGAACCCAAGCTCCATCAGCAGTGCAGTTGCCTTTGTGGTTTCTCCAAGACCATTCGCTATACCGCGTATTTCTTCGTCTGAAATTTCGTCTGGATAAATTAATAATCAGTGATTACACAGAATAAACATAATGAACATATATGATAGCTCATATGTGTGTGTGTTTCATTCAAACAATCATTATAAACGAACAAAAACATTCGGCGGTAAATAAATGCATATAACGTATCCCGAAACACTTAAATACAGCACGATGAAACAAACCTCTTCAGAAACCCATGGTGACGAAGACCGACCTGGCCGAAAGTTTCGGCTAGTCAAAGATCAGTCTTCATGATCACTTTGAGGGCTAGGCCCATTCATAATTAATAATAATAATAATAATATATTTATATAGCGCAAATTGCAAAAGCCTCTTATTACGTCAATTCCTCTCATTATATTAAACTCAGACGCGCGAAATATGAAATGGTGAATTGCAACTAATATTTACCATTTCCAAGTGCTTGTTGGGCGACATTTCTAAACCTTATTGTGCATTTCTCAAGGGCTTCTTTCAATGCTGAGCGAGTATTTTCTTTATTCTTTTTCAGCCAATCTCCTATGAGTGTTGAAGTTGACTTTACTGGGTTCGTGTTGGTGCTGAAGAATCCTTCCATCATGTCGTTACTTTTGTTGCCCAGTGTAATGGCTAGAAGTGTCGCAGGAGGACAATCCCCAATATGCTTTGCAAGGTCATCTAAGTCTTTCTCCAAGATGCTCTCTATTAAATGGACGAACATAAACAAGAAGGTTACATCACTGTCGTAGGAACGGGGGACATGCCCAAACTCCAACAACTTGAGAAAACACTATACCAAAGAGGGTTACAAATTTAGTATTCACAGAGTTAAAGTTAAAGTCCTTCCCGTGCCTATTTCGGCACATTAGGCGGCGCCTATCTCCGATTCAATAGCCCAAGGTCGCAAGTCTACTGAATGTAGCGAAAGCTGTAGTTATCTGGTAACTCGTGTGATTAACTTTCCCTTCTCCATTCTATGAATGCTTAGCGCCTGGCTAGAAGGCCAAAGGTACCAGTTTTAAAGTATTTGGTCTGGGTTCGAACCCGGGACCTCCCGTGCATGAGGCGGACACTCTAACCACTAAGCCACCATGCTCAGTTATGCTAGATTATCAGAGTGTGCCTCATTGAAGTGCCATCCCTTATAGTCTAACGCTAGAAATTAGCACAGGCCCGATGGCCCGGGGCCACAAAAAATTGCTGTCGGGCCAGTAAAAAACTCATATTCCCAATGTTTGCTGGCCCGATCGGGCCACCAAATGTTCAAACAATTGTACACAATATTATGGTACTTATTGAAAATTTGATACCTCACAGAAAATACTTGATTTGTTGTTAAAAAGAGAGGAAAAAGAGGTCAATAATGAACAGTTTCAGCGCGATTGACAGCTCAGAAAAGCTAATGCCGCCCTCAGACCGGGCTACGCTCTAGCCACGATCTAGACAATAGCTGATCACAATCGCTGGAATGTATCTGCAAAATGTCTTTTGTCCAATGAGGATCTGAATGGGAGGATTATCGCACATAGGTGAAAGGATAGCCTCTCATGCATGGACATGCAATGGCTCCCTGAACAAAAGAGTAGATCGCCGAAGACCCACGACCGCTTTCGACCGGGCCACCAGCAAAAAAAGTTAATTTCGAGCGTTGCTTATACGATCAGCAAGAGTCCACAATCATGACAATTCGCCAGTGCCCATCAAATTTCCATTCCACAATAAGACGAAAATATATAAATGTTCGTAGTACTAGTTTCTTATATTATGACCAATAATTATTCGATGATTAATAATATTGCCTGTGATAACTGAACATAAACATGTATGTTTTCACTCGTCTTTATATAAAATGTCTCATCAAGTGTTACACTGTGGCGTTATATTACCAAGTTAGGGTGCAATGGAGAAGAATACCCTGTCGTCCCCCCCCCCCCCCCCCCCCCCCGCTTAAAAAAAAAAATTTTTTAAATGTAATTCCACATGTTTTAACATACGCTAACTAACCCCAACCCCATTCTGGGTTAGAACCTGGCTATTCCTCTAAAGTGCCCCCCCCCCCCCCAGCTCATTTAACAACACACATAATCCACAATTGTACCTGCTCCAAGAATGTCTCCAGCTTCTTTAACATATCTTGCTGCCTCAAAGCTCGCCCGTAACTGTGTCCGACTCTTCCCCGAGAGTAGCGTGAGGATGTCACGGCTGTCATTTTCTGTGAAGCCGAGATTATTCAGTAGCACTGAAGACTGGACGCATTCACCGATACCAGCTGCAAGACGCCCCAGTTCACTCTCCGATAATGTTTCTGTCATTGCTGAAATGTAAACATTAAAATAAATAAAAGTATCTCTACTGGAAAGAACACAGCGTGCCACAGTGTAAACACAGTGTGAACCACAGTGTGAACATATTGTGTAGATTATGTTAGATTAGAGCGTTAGTGTGAACTCCCATCCCACTTTGAATGTATAACACTTCAACAACTAAAGTTTCCTTGCTATAATTCCTTGAGCGACTTCGTTACAATTGTTTTAATGTTAAAGCTATATAGACACTCTGAGAAAATAATTATGTACATAATATGTTATGGTCTTGGAATCTGATTTGAAACAGACACTATATGGTGTAAATGTGATGTTGTATTTTAATTTTTACTTTTAACGCAGTTATGTTTCTGACGGTCAGTGTTGTTGTATGCCGAAATATATCTTAGTTTTAAATCTTTCCTGTGTGTTACAATCATGCTATAAAGTAAAAAGTTATTAATTTCAGACCACGAGGTTAATAGAATACACAAAACAAATATACAATTATTCAAATAATGATATAGACGGTGTAACGGCGTGACACTTGGTCATGTATTTTGATATATATATCAACATAATTAGCATGAAATAATAATATGAATTAATCAGAGCATGATGTACGAAAGATACTTATGTTGATGAATAACGATGTTGAAATAATTAAATATATGGTTATAAGGCGCACGAAACGTCGAGATCTTTTAGATTTCCTTATTGACCATACATTGCGAGACAAACGAATATCACTAGCGATATTATTTCCGATAAAAGGTTATTCTTAGTCATAATTGTTCTCACTTCTTGCTGATTCAGTGTGACTTTTTTCCGTATTATGTTTGTATTATTTTCTGGTTGTTATTTTGTCCCTGCTTCGAAAGGGATGCAGTCTATATTCATACGTGACCCAGTGAATATTCTTACCTGTTGGCTGCCCTCTGCCTGCCATGTTTGCTGGAGAAATTGCTGAAATATGTGATGAGAAGTAAGTTGAATTGACATTTCGACCACCAGTTTCTTTTCTTGTCTTATATGTACATGTATTTACATCGTTAGTTATTAGT
>JBAMJV010012184.1:0-50009 GCA_037951105.1 Echinarachnius parma
AGAGAAGCCAGCAGCCGCCCAGGCTGCTGGCTGGCTCGGAGGGTGGATGCCCAAGAGAAGCCAGCAGCCGCCCAGGCTGCTGGCTGGCTCGGAGGGTGGATGCCCAAGAGAAGCCAGCAGCCGCCCAGGCTGCTGGCTGGCTCGGAGGGTGGATGCCCAAGAGAAGCCAGCAGCCGCCCAGGCTGCTGGCTGGCTCGGAGGGTGGATGCCCAAGAGAAGCCAGCAGCCGCCCAGGCTGCTGGCTGGCTCGGAGGGTGGATGCCCAAGAGAAGCCAGCAGCCGCCCAGGCTGCTGGCTGGCTCGGAGGGTGGATGCCCAAGAGAAGCCAGCAGCCGCCCAGGCTGCTGGCTGGCTCGGAGGGTGGATGCCCAAGAGAAGCCAGCAGCCGCCCAGGCTGCTGGCTGGCTCGGAGGGTGGATGCCCAAGAGAAGCCAGCAGCCGCCCAGGCTGCTGGCTGGCTCGGAGGGTGGATGCCCAAGAGAAGCCAGCAGCCGCCCAGGCTGCTGGCTGGCTCGGAGGGTGGATGCCCAAGAGAAGCCAGCAGCCGCCCAGGCTGCTGGCTGGCTCGGAGGGTGGATGCCCAAGAGAAGCCAGCAGCCGCCCAGGCTGCTGGCTGGCTCGGAGGGTGGATGCCCAAGAGAAGCCAGCAGCCGCCCAGGCTGCTGGCTGGCTCGGAGGGTGGATGCCCAAGAGAAGCCAGCAGCCGCCCAGGCTGCTGGCTGGCTCGGAGGGTGGATGCCCAAGAGAAGCCAGCAGCCGCCCAGGCTGCTGGCTGGCTCGGAGGGTGGATGCCCAAGAGAAGCCAGCAGCCGCCCAGGCTGCTGGCTGGCTCGGAGGGTGGATGCCCAAGAGAAGCCAGCAGCCGCCCAGGCTGCTGGCTGGCTCGGAGGGTGGATGCCCAAGAGAAGCCAGCAGCCGCCCAGGCTGCTGGCTGGCTCGGAGGGTGGATGCCCAAGAGAAGCCAGCAGCCGCCCAGGCTGCTGGCTGGCTCGGAGGGTGGATGCCCAAGAGAAGCCAGCAGCCGCCCAGGCTGCTGGCTGGCTCGGAGGGTGGATGCCCAAGAGAAGCCAGCAGCCGCCCAGGCTGCTGGCTGGCTCGGAGGGTGGATGCCCAAGAGAAGCCAGCAGCCGCCCAGGCTGCTGGCTGGCTCGGAGGGTGGATGCCCAAGAGAAGCCAGCAGCCGCCCAGGCTGCTGGCTGGCTCGGAGGGTGGATGCCCAAGAGAAGCCAGCAGCCGCCCAGGCTGCTGGCTGGCTCGGAGGGTGGATGCCCAAGAGAAGCCAGCAGCCGCCCAGGCTGCTGGCTGGCTCGGAGGGTGGATGCCCAAGAGAAGCCAGCAGCCGCCCAGGCTGCTGGCTGGCTCGGAGGGTGGATGCCCAAGAGAAGCCAGCAGCCGCCCAGGCTGCTGGCTGGCTCGGAGGGTGGATGCCCAAGAGAAGCCAGCAGCCGCCCAGGCTGCTGGCTGGCTCGGAGGGTGGATGCCCAAGAGAAGCCAGCAGCCGCCCAGGCTGCTGGCTGGCTCGGAGGGTGGATGCCCAAGAGAAGCCAGCAGCCGCCCAGGCTGCTGGCTGGCTCGGAGGGTGGATGCCCAAGAGAAGCCAGCAGCCGCCCAGGCTGCTGGCTGGCTCGGAGGGTGGATGCCCAAGAGAAGCCAGCAGCCGCCCAGGCTGCTGGCTGGCTCGGAGGGTGGATGCCCAAGAGAAGCCAGCAGCCGCCCAGGCTGCTGGCTGGCTCGGAGGGTGGATGCCCAAGAGAAGCCAGCAGCCGCCCAGGCTGCTGGCTGGCTCGGAGGGTGGATGCCCAAGAGAAGCCAGCAGCCGCCCAGGCTGCTGGCTGGCTCGGAGGGTGGATGCCCAAGAGAAGCCAGCAGCCGCCCAGGCTGCTGGCTGGCTCGGAGGGTGGATGCCCAAGAGAAGCCAGCAGCCGCCCAGGCTGCTGGCTGGCTCGGAGGGTGGATGCCCAAGAGAAGCCAGCAGCCGCCCAGGCTGCTGGCTGGCTCGGAGGGTGGATGCCCAAGAGAAGCCAGCAGCCGCCCAGGCTGCTGGCTGGCTCGGAGGGTGGATGCCCAAGAGAAGCCAGCAGCCGCCCAGGCTGCTGGCTGGCTCGGAGGGTGGATGCCCAAGAGAAGCCAGCAGCCGCCCAGGCTGCTGGCTGGCTCGGAGGGTGGATGCCCAAGAGAAGCCAGCAGCCGCCCAGGCTGCTGGCTGGCTCGGAGGGTGGATGCCCAAGAGAAGCCAGCAGCCGCCCAGGCTGCTGGCTGGCTCGGAGGGTGGATGCCCAAGAGAAGCCAGCAGCCGCCCAGGCTGCTGGCTGGCTCGGAGGGTGGATGCCCAAGAGAAGCCAGCAGCCGCCCAGGCTGCTGGCTGGCTCGGAGGGTGGATGCCCAAGAGAAGCCAGCAGCCGCCCAGGCTGCTGGCTGGCTCGGAGGGTGGATGCCCAAGAGAAGCCAGCAGCCGCCCAGGCTGCTGGCTGGCTCGGAGGGTGGATGCCCAAGAGAAGCCAGCAGCCGCCCAGGCTGCTGGCTGGCTCGGAGGGTGGATGCCCAAGAGAAGCCAGCAGCCGCCCAGGCTGCTGGCTGGCTCGGAGGGTGGATGCCCAAGAGAAGCCAGCAGCCGCCCAGGCTGCTGGCTGGCTCGGAGGGTGGATGCCCAAGAGAAGCCAGCAGCCGCCCAGGCTGCTGGCTGGCTCGGAGGGTGGATGCCCAAGAGAAGCCAGCAGCCGCCCAGGCTGCTGGCTGGCTCGGAGGGTGGATGCCCAAGAGAAGCCAGCAGCCGCCCAGGCTGCTGGCTGGCTCGGAGGGTGGATGCCCAAGAGAAGCCAGCAGCCGCCCAGGCTGCTGGCTGGCTCGGAGGGTGGATGCCCAAGAGAAGCCAGCAGCCGCCCAGGCTGCTGGCTGGCTCGGAGGGTGGATGCCCAAGAGAAGCCAGCAGCCGCCCAGGCTGCTGGCTGGCTCGGAGGGTGGATGCCCAAGAGAAGCCAGCAGCCGCCCAGGCTGCTGGCTGGCTCGGAGGGTGGATGCCCAAGAGAAGCCAGCAGCCGCCCAGGCTGCTGGCTGGCTCGGAGGGTGGATGCCCAAGAGAAGCCAGCAGCCGCCCAGGCTGCTGGCTGGCTCGGAGGGTGGATGCCCAAGAGAAGCCAGCAGCCGCCCAGGCTGCTGGCTGGCTCGGAGGGTGGATGCCCAAGAGAAGCCAGCAGCCGCCCAGGCTGCTGGCTGGCTCGGAGGGTGGATGCCCAAGAGAAGCCAGCAGCCGCCCAGGCTGCTGGCTGGCTCGGAGGGTGGATGCCCAAGAGAAGCCAGCAGCCGCCCAGGCTGCTGGCTGGCTCGGAGGGTGGATGCCCAAGAGAAGCCAGCAGCCGCCCAGGCTGCTGGCTGGCTCGGAGGGTGGATGCCCAAGAGAAGCCAGCAGCCGCCCAGGCTGCTGGCTGGCTCGGAGGGTGGATGCCCAAGAGAAGCCAGCAGCCGCCCAGGCTGCTGGCTGGCTCGGAGGGTGGATGCCCAAGAGAAGCCAGCAGCCGCCCAGGCTGCTGGCTGGCTCGGAGGGTGGATGCCCAAGAGAAGCCAGCAGCCGCCCAGGCTGCTGGCTGGCTCGGAGGGTGGATGCCCAAGAGAAGCCAGCAGCCGCCCAGGCTGCTGGCTGGCTCGGAGGGTGGATGCCCAAGAGAAGCCAGCAGCCGCCCAGGCTGCTGGCTGGCTCGGAGGGTGGATGCCCAAGAGAAGCCAGCAGCCGCCCAGGCTGCTGGCTGGCTCGGAGGGTGGATGCCCAAGAGAAGCCAGCAGCCGCCCAGGCTGCTGGCTGGCTCGGAGGGTGGATGCCCAAGAGAAGCCAGCAGCCGCCCAGGCTGCTGGCTGGCTCGGAGGGTGGATGCCCAAGAGAAGCCAGCAGCCGCCCAGGCTGCTGGCTGGCTCGGAGGGTGGATGCCCAAGAGAAGCCAGCAGCCGCCCAGGCTGCTGGCTGGCTCGGAGGGTGGATGCCCAAGAGAAGCCAGCAGCCGCCCAGGCTGCTGGCTGGCTCGGAGGGTGGATGCCCAAGAGAAGCCAGCAGCCGCCCAGGCTGCTGGCTGGCTCGGAGGGTGGATGCCCAAGAGAAGCCAGCAGCCGCCCAGGCTGCTGGCTGGCTCGGAGGGTGGATGCCCAAGAGAAGCCAGCAGCCGCCCAGGCTGCTGGCTGGCTCGGAGGGTGGATGCCCAAGAGAAGCCAGCAGCCGCCCAGGCTGCTGGCTGGCTCGGAGGGTGGATGCCCAAGAGAAGCCAGCAGCCGCCCAGGCTGCTGGCTGGCTCGGAGGGTGGATGCCCAAGAGAAGCCAGCAGCCGCCCAGGCTGCTGGCTGGCTCGGAGGGTGGATGCCCAAGAGAAGCCAGCAGCCGCCCAGGCTGCTGGCTGGCTCGGAGGGTGGATGCCCAAGAGAAGCCAGCAGCCGCCCAGGCTGCTGGCTGGCTCGGAGGGTGGATGCCCAAGAGAAGCCAGCAGCCGCCCAGGCTGCTGGCTGGCTCGGAGGGTGGATGCCCAAGAGAAGCCAGCAGCCGCCCAGGCTGCTGGCTGGCTCGGAGGGTGGATGCCCAAGAGAAGCCAGCAGCCGCCCAGGCTGCTGGCTGGCTCGGAGGGTGGATGCCCAAGAGAAGCCAGCAGCCGCCCAGGCTGCTGGCTGGCTCGGAGGGTGGATGCCCAAGAGAAGCCAGCAGCCGCCCAGGCTGCTGGCTGGCTCGGAGGGTGGATGCCCAAGAGAAGCCAGCAGCCGCCCAGGCTGCTGGCTGGCTCGGAGGGTGGATGCCCAAGAGAAGCCAGCAGCCGCCCAGGCTGCTGGCTGGCTCGGAGGGTGGATGCCCAAGAGAAGCCAGCAGCCGCCCAGGCTGCTGGCTGGCTCGGAGGGTGGATGCCCAAGAGAAGCCAGCAGCCGCCCAGGCTGCTGGCTGGCTCGGAGGGTGGATGCCCAAGAGAAGCCAGCAGCCGCCCAGGCTGCTGGCTGGCTCGGAGGGTGGATGCCCAAGAGAAGCCAGCAGCCGCCCAGGCTGCTGGCTGGCTCGGAGGGTGGATGCCCAAGAGAAGCCAGCAGCCGCCCAGGCTGCTGGCTGGCTCGGAGGGTGGATGCCCAAGAGAAGCCAGCAGCCGCCCAGGCTGCTGGCTGGCTCGGAGGGTGGATGCCCAAGAGAAGCCAGCAGCCGCCCAGGCTGCTGGCTGGCTCGGAGGGTGGATGCCCAAGAGAAGCCAGCAGCCGCCCAGGCTGCTGGCTGGCTCGGAGGGTGGATGCCCAAGAGAAGCCAGCAGCCGCCCAGGCTGCTGGCTGGCTCGGAGGGTGGATGCCCAAGAGAAGCCAGCAGCCGCCCAGGCTGCTGGCTGGCTCGGAGGGTGGATGCCCAAGAGAAGCCAGCAGCCGCCCAGGCTGCTGGCTGGCTCGGAGGGTGGATGCCCAAGAGAAGCCAGCAGCCGCCCAGGCTGCTGGCTGGCTCGGAGGGTGGATGCCCAAGAGAAGCCAGCAGCCGCCCAGGCTGCTGGCTGGCTCGGAGGGTGGATGCCCAAGAGAAGCCAGCAGCCGCCCAGGCTGCTGGCTGGCTCGGAGGGTGGATGCCCAAGAGAAGCCAGCAGCCGCCCAGGCTGCTGGCTGGCTCGGAGGGTGGATGCCCAAGAGAAGCCAGCAGCCGCCCAGGCTGCTGGCTGGCTCGGAGGGTGGATGCCCAAGAGAAGCCAGCAGCCGCCCAGGCTGCTGGCTGGCTCGGAGGGTGGATGCCCAAGAGAAGCCAGCAGCCGCCCAGGCTGCTGGCTGGCTCGGAGGGTGGATGCCCAAGAGAAGCCAGCAGCCGCCCAGGCTGCTGGCTGGCTCGGAGGGTGGATGCCCAAGAGAAGCCAGCAGCCGCCCAGGCTGCTGGCTGGCTCGGAGGGTGGATGCCCAAGAGAAGCCAGCAGCCGCCCAGGCTGCTGGCTGGCTCGGAGGGTGGATGCCCAAGAGAAGCCAGCAGCCGCCCAGGCTGCTGGCTGGCTCGGAGGGTGGATGCCCAAGAGAAGCCAGCAGCCGCCCAGGCTGCTGGCTGGCTCGGAGGGTGGATGCCCAAGAGGCTTTTGCTTAAAAAAACTTGTCCTTGTCCTTGTCCTTGTCCTTGTCCTTGTCCTTGTCCTTGTCCTTGTCCTTGTCCTTGTCCTTGTCCTTGTCCTTGTCCTTGTCCTTGTCCTTGTCCTTGTCCTTGTCCTTGTCCTTGTCCTTGTCCTTGTCCTTGTCCTTGTCCTTGTCCTTGTCCTTGTCCTTGTCCTTGTCCTTGTCCTTGTCCTTGTCCTTGTCCTTGTCCTTGTCCTTGTCCTTGTGACCGCGTGAGCTCTCAGGAACAGTGAAGTTAATTGGAAAGAAAGAATGGTTAGCATATACAGCAATACTTACTTGTAATCAAATAAATACACATGTTGAGAATCTGCCCCGAACGGGATTTGAACTCGGATCGCCTGCGTTGAAAACCCCATCACTCTCCCCCACTTTGCCACAGCAAGCTGGCGACAAAAGTACATTCAATTGCCCAACAAACTATCAATAATGGCATTATATGATCGGTCGTGCATTTCGGAGTAAAAGTTCCAAATTTGACAGTCTTGTATCGACCACAACATTGTAGAGAAATGTGTATATCGAACAGCAAAGGTAGCTTTCATGCCTACTTTCGAATCCGCTTTCATGGTAATCGTAATGAAAAAGATACTAATCAAATCGTACAATTGATTGTATTTAAATTGGTTTTATTGATGCATTGGTACAATGTCATCACTTTTAGATTCTTTATTATATAAATAATAATTAAATCTACAGTCTATCATATGATATATTTTTGTTTGTTACTTCCCAACCGGCTGCATCTACATAGATTACATTAATTTCATTTCCACATTATTTTCATCTGCACCCAACATTAAATTTCATTTCATTTATGCCTAGTTATGTAGCATAATGTGTTAAATTATTTATTTCGGGGACCAACAAAATCTCAGACCGGCAATGTTTAAAATGTTGGTCTCGCACATAATCTCTAATATGTAAGTTCATGGAATTCAGATTATTTTTTTTTCTCAATGTATTACTAATGCAATTGTAATGTTTTATGGGAAAGTAAATGTCTTTAGCATTATTATTTTGAATATCATGAGATTATGTTAAAAATAAATGAATAAATCAAATCAAATCAACCAAGGCTTCACATAATAAATTTAATTATAGGGAAACTGACTAGAAATATTTGATAATAGATTGCTCTTCCGCAGGTTTTCTCAACGCGCTTTACATTTTATAATATTATAAAAGAAAATTAGCACAAAAAAAAAAAATGATTTAACAACTAAGCTATAGCGCTTGTGATTGATGTGCGTCACAGTTCCTAATTAGCTAACTATATAATTATGATTCTGTGCGAGGAATCACAAAAGTAATGCATCTCTTTTCAGATCAAACAAATGGTATTCTCAGGTTTGATTCCATTAACGGATGCCAAATTGTATTTGCTAACTTTCTTTTAGTTTATGATATTCATTCCTGGTCAGAGCTGACTATAATTATGTTTGAATTTACTTGATTAAAAAAAACTGCATCAATTCGGTGATTCCTCGCACATGCCACCAAGTTGATTTTATTACCAGTCAACAATTACACCTGTTACTTTCGTCATATTTACAAGTATCGGTTTTTTTAATCAATAATAACAGCCTTTACAAACAGGGTCCGAAATCAAGCAACGACATTGTATTGAGTTTATTGACGATATTAAACGATAGTAAAATGCTATTTATTCCGTGAGCACCTATTTTATGAAGCTGGCTAGCACCACCCGAAGGGAGTTGAGAAATTGCCGCGTCAAGCTCGGAGGGGCATGCAGTGGGCGTGTTTTCGATAACTGGGGTAAAATTAAGTTGAAGAGTGGACGATTTCATATGAGGCGCTATATATTTAAATACAAATTATCTATTAAAAATTGACAAGATGAGGAACACATTTAAACAGTGATAGAAAAGTGGGTGTATTAAATCATATATGTAATTGGGACCTCATGAACCCAACATCAAACACTGGTAGCCGTTTCAAGAAAATGGCGCCCATGCATGGCCACCAGGAGCCAGTTCTAGGTGGCTCGATGTCTAAACTTGTTTAGTACTACCTAGTTATCACGTATGCGCGTTTCACACTTTTATCATAAAGGTGCACATTTAAAGTTGGACAGCTTACTTAATTCCTGAAAAGAGACTTATGAACAATACCAGCGGCATGCCACAGCTGGATCGTCCAGATTCAGTTATTGTAACATAGTATTCACCACGAGCGTAGCGACTTACGTAATACCTATTCATCAAGGGGGGGAATGAAAGAATAGATCATCCCACCAAGTTGAATGGGTATCAATGACATGTCTACGCCTGTGGTATTCACGGAAACACTCACTTAGAAAATCCATTTGTAATGGACAACATACACATGTGCGGTTGAGTATAGGCCAGTAACTGTAGCCATGCATGCCATGGGGTGCGTTGGGTGCGTTGGGTACGCACCCCCACAAAGAAAGGTCCACTTTTCTATCGGCGGGTCTCAGCCATCTAAACCAGCGTTTCCCCCCCCCCCCCCCCCACCCTGAAAAATACTGGCTACGGGCCTGCTTTTAGTTAACCCAATGAGTTACAAAGGGTGTGTCTCTTTTCTTCATAACGTTTATTCAACGATGTTTAACCGCATGGAGACTCATCAATTCCGTAATTCCTTAATTCAAGCAATGACAATGGATGTTGTTGAAAGTTCTTCCCAGGTTTCACTGGTAGCCCCTAATTTATATAGTCGTATAGGAGGCGGGGTCTGAGAGTTTGCAGCACCCCCCCCCCCCCCCCCCCCCCTGCAGTTTTGAAAGCGGCCGATGATATTCGGACAAAATCATGTGATATTTCGGGCAAACTCATATTGTCTTCGGTCAAAAACTCATATAATTTCGGGCAAAATCATATCGTATTCGGAAACTCAATATATCATATTCGGGAAAAGCATGTAAATTCGGGGAAAGATCATGTCAAAAGACCTCATCAGCCCCTAGACAAATTGTGTTCCTACGCCCATGCTAATTTGTATACATTGCATGGTGGATACATTACATGATAAAGACAAGCAATGGGAAAATCATGATTAAATCTATAGCAATAATTATCACATTTCTGCTTAGCAACGATTGGCGGCATTTAAGATGTTATTTACAAAGATTATGGACTTGAGAAGTTGTGCGAAATTAAGAAATCGGGATTTTAGCCGGGAGGAGTATTCAAAGATTAGTGCCTTGGATCTCCAATATTTTAACAATGTTGTTGCATGGATTCTGTACTAGTATTCAATTTTACTATTATAATATCTCATAATGATTCCAATTTTCAAAAACACAAATGTGTACTATCTAGGTAATTACTTCTCACTTGCTATCATCGTGTTATTGAAGCGGCGTCAATGATTGTGATCAAAGCAGCGAGACAGTCTTACAAATGTTTAGCCCCGCCTTAGGTTAATGATTGGTACAAACAGACATTAATTTAAGTTTTAATTGTATTGCAATAATGTCGAGCCTTTCAAAAAAAGCTACTTGAAATCTTGGTTTTGCATTTTGGTAACCACATTTTTCTGCACCACATCAATATAAACTATTTTTTAAAAACCACATCGGGTCTTCTTTATTTCAAGATGATTTTCAGAAATTAATAAAATTACAAACAAAACAAAACGATCGTAAGATATTCACAAATTACTTATAAATCGATTCCATTCATGAAGATCTATACAAATAAGCGCAGATTTGATTTATTCTTTTTCAATTTGATATCTTTTTGTCAATAATCAAACGAAAATTATGTTTAAAATCATTATCTTTAACTCTTCTTCTATCTAGAAAGTTATTATTGAAAGTAACGCATAATTTAATGACAAAATCCACTAAATTTGCTTTCTTAAAGGGGAAGTACAGTTTTGGTAAGGCTGAGCTTTAGTAACCAAAACCTTCAGAATAACATTACAAACTATAGCTATAACTCCACCATGCTCAAAATGAATAGGAAATTACAAACGACTAAGTATTACGCCTGTTATCATTCAAGAGGAGCCATTCAAACACAAGACGGCGCTCTTTAAAAAGAAACCATTGGTTTCAACCATTTTCATACAAAATTAATGCATGTGTTGTTTTGTTGAAATAGTAGTTAAATAGAGAATCATCAACAGCTATTTAAAAAACACCTTTTGAAAATTTTGGAAAAAGTGTAAGCATTTTTTTTTTCTTTTCAAAAAATCATTTAATAAATTTGGGGCCCAAATTTATTCCGATCGGATATTTGTATTGATATTTCATCCGTTTCTGAACCGATTTTAATCAAATAAAGTTTATTCTGCCGTTAAAATTGTATGCTCTTTCAAATTTTACACTCAGTTTTGTATTATCTCACACACAAATTATTTCGCGCAGCGCCCTCTATACCAAAACTAAACTACCCCTTTAAAGGGGTAGTACAGTTTTGGTAAGGCTGAACTTTAGTAACCAAAACCTCGACAGTAACAATATAAACTAAAACTCCACCATGCTCGAAAGGTATAACAAAATTACAAACGACTATGTAAAAAGCCTGTTATCATTAAAAAAAGAGCCATTAAAACACAAGAGGGAGCTTTCTAAAAAGGCATCGGTTTCAACCATTTTTCATACAAAATTATGCATGTGATGTTTTATTGAAATAATCATTAAATAGAGAGATTATCAACAACTATTAAAAAAAAAAACGTTTTTGAAATTTTTGAAAAAGTGCAAGCATTTAAAAAAAAAATTTGAAAAAAATCATCTAATTATTTGGGCCCAAATAATTATAAGATCAGATATATTTTATTTGATATTTTAGCCGTTTCTGGGTCGATTTTGACCAAATAAAGGTTATTCTGCCATAAAATTGTATGTTCTCGTCAAATTCGACACTCAGTTTTTCATTACCTCACAAAAAATTGTGATGTGGCAGCGCCCTCTCTACCAAAACTAAACTACCCCTTTAAAATCAATATCATAATAGTAATGTGTTTGATCTATACGTTCATGGCTTTGTCATACAAATATTGTTTCATAACATTTTCTAATATCTCTAAAGCGAAATTATTCTTACACAATACAACAAAAAACATATGAATCAATAAACCAAGTTGAGAACCATGAAACGGACATTCATTACTTTCCTTTTATCAATTTGTACACATTTTAAATTAACTAAAAATCTGCTTATTATTTAATTAAGTTAAAGGAATAGTTGAGTGTTGGTATAGGTGGGCACTTCACAAAATATATTTTTGTGAGATAATGAAAAACTGACTGTCAAATTTGAAAAAAACATACAATTTTTAATGACAGAAATAAACTTTATTTGAACAAAATCGGTTTCAGAAACGGCTGAAATATCCATAAATATATTTTTTATTAAAAAATACTTAACCAAGGGATATTTTGACTTTTTAGCCAAATTGTAAAAAATGCTTAAAGACTACTTTGAAAAAAAATCTGAAAAGGTTTTTAAAAAGTTGTTGATGATATCTCTAGTGAATCATTATTTTAACAAAACATTAAATGCACAATTTTGTATGAAAATGGCTAAAACCAATTATTTTTAGAGAGCGCTTTCTAGAGTTGTAACGGCTCTTTTGTAATGATATCAGGGGTTTTACTTAGTCGTTTGTAATCATCTTTTCGAGCATGGTGAAGTTATAACTATTATTTGAACCGTAATGGTGCAGGTTTTGGTGAGGCACCAAGGAGGGAAAAGGGGGAGAACTTGGCCCAATAATGAAGACATGCATGAGGATGAAATCAAGTGAGCCCGACACCCCCCTCCCCCCCCCCCCCCCTCTCATCTGCCTCAACCACGCTACCTAACTGACGTCAACAAAATAAGAACGGTATACAGTGGCCGGATCTACGGGGGGGGGGGGGGGGGCGGTTACTTGGTACTTGGTAGTTTATTCCTCCAAAACACTCCATAGGAGTTTTAACTGGAGGTGGGTTCCGAGAGAGTGGTTAGCCCCTAAGGACAGAAGGGTCCTTAGCAAGCGCATTCTGGAATGTATGAAGTGAGGGCTGGTTTACTGTAGATTGAAGTAGCTTATTCCATTCAGTGGTTGTACGGACGAAAAATGAATTTGCGAACGCCTCAGAGTTTGTGTGTTGCTGTTGATACTGTAGAGAATGGCCCCTTCGGTTTCTGTCTATTTTGGGTTGAATGAAGTCCTCATGTTTGATGTCCAGGTTTCCGTTCAGCATCTTTTGAAAGCAGGTTAGGCGATGACATTTCCTTCTTTCTTGAAGCGCAGTCCACTTAAGCTCTTTAAGAATGGCAGTGATGCTTGTATTTTCCCCGTATGTGTTGGACACAAATCTTGCTGCCTATTTTGCACTCTTTCTAATGCTATTTATGTTCTTCTGTGTGTATGGGGTCCCATGAAAGCAGAAGCATATTCTAGATGAGGTCTCACTAATGTCATGTACAGCTTTTCCTTGACATGCGGTGTACAGTGGTGGAAATTTCTTCTGATGAAGTTCAACACCCTTGTTGCCTTGAAGGTTGCATGTGCGGTCTGCTTGTTCCATCGGAGATCATGTTGAATTTGGACTCCTAGGTACTGGATGTCCTTCTTCTCCTCAAGGTCAACTCCCATCAATGTATACTTTGTAGGTTCTTTCCTGCCTCCTACGAGAAATCTTCAACATTCTTGCATTTAGATGGATTGAATCTCATGCCCCAGGTTTGTGCCCAGTCAACCAGTTTTGTCTAAGTCCTCTTGCAGTTGGAGTTGGTCCTCAGCAGACCGTGATGGTGTTTGTATAGACGAGGCAATCATCAGCAAATAAGCGGACCGTGCTGGATATGTTCTCATGTATGTCATTTATAAATATGAGGAAGAGATGAGGGCCTAAGACTGTACCCTGAGGGGTGCCACTTAACACAGGTTTCCAGTCGGATGCAGTTCCATTTACCATCACACGCTGAGAGCGATTGGTTAGAAATGATTTTATCCAGTCCCTTGTCTGGTTCCGGATTCCATAATGACCTAGCTTAAGAAGCAGTCTCTTGTGTGGAATGACATCGAAAGCTTTTGAAAAGTCAAGCACTCCTACGTCTGTGGGAATTTTGTTGTCTATATTTTGCAGGAGATCATGAGTAGTGAGAATAGTTGAGTCTCACATGATCTCTTCTTCCGAAAGGCATGCTGGTTGTCGGCTATGATGTTAAACTTGCTCAAATGCCTCATCATCTGGCTGTCCCACAATATGCTCCAGCAGCTTGCAGCACGTACATGTGAGTGATACCGGTCTGTAGTTTGCTGGATCTGTGGTTGCACCTTTCTTGTAGATAGGTACTGATGTTGGCTCGCCTCCAATCAAGTGGCAGTTCCCCAGACGTGATGGATTGATGAAATATGAAAGCTACCAAGGGGGGCAAGTTCCCTAGCTGCTAATTTCAGAGCCTGGTTGGGGATCCCATCTGGTCCTATAGCTTTCGATGTATTTATGGTAGATAACAGTTTCTCAACACCATTTAATATCAACCCTCGATGTCTGGCATATCTGGATATGGGCTATCAGGGCATGGCAGGCAGCTTCGTCTCCTTCATCTCTGGTAAATACGCTTTGGAATTGATCCGCAAGTGCATGGGCCTTTTTCCGCATCGGTTGTTTGTTAACTTCCCATCTACTTTCAATGGTTGCCAAGTGAAAATGTGATGTGCCGATAGAAAAAGGCCATCATGTGTCCAGACCATCGATATCGATGATCCAGACCCACACAGTATCCGCATCGTCATTGGGTCAATCCCCCCCCCCCCCCCCCCCCCCTCCCTTAGCAAAAGCTAGATCCGCCCCTGGTATAAAGGTACAAAATATATATTATATCCGTAAAATTAATACAGAATCGTTAGTAGTCTTGTTTGCAGTCGGATTTGGGATTGACGTCAAAAAATACAGAACGACCGACCTTTCAGGCTTGCCTTCAAAATACCCCGCGCGCCCCCCAGGCCAGCGCCCCGGCCCCGGCCTCGACTCCCCAAGGGTGCAGTACAGGTACGTGCCTCCGATCTATAACGATCGAAATGGATCTTGAAAAAGATGGCAGTGCAATCGGCGAAATCCGCAAATTGAGGAAGAAACTGAGACAGATTGAAAATCTAGAACGACTTGATAGACCTCTCAACTTTGAAGAGGGTCAGAAGGTAGTTTCACGACTGTAAACGTTGGATTTGTTGAGTGGATCTTAGAAAATGATTAAATTCAAAACTTCCATTGAGTTGCGTAGTATACCAATCACCATAAAAACTACATAGTAATGTGTGCAGTAGCGCTTCAAATTGGTGGGTCGGGCAACACGCCTCTACCCTTTTTTTAAACCTGGGAGCTGACACATCTACTAAAGTAAATGGTCCAATCAGTTGGACCATTTACACGCAATATATGCTAATACGCTGGAGATAAGCAAACTGCCCATTTCGTACACTGTATCGTTCAACAGTTGAATGCTATGTTTTAGGAAATATCGGTAAGGAAAACGGACGGGAAATAATCATTTTTTTCCTACATTTTGTGCCTTTGCGGTCTTCAAACAAAAGAGTCAGTAATTATTATCAAAGTATATGACTTGTGGATCACATAAACGAAAGTTTGTTTGCATTTGCTAGTAAATGGAGGGAAAAATTGGCTGCCAAAAAATGTTTTTGTGAAATTGTATTGCTGTTGGTGCAGCAGGCGGAAGAGGTTGATCTCCGCACAACGCTATTGTAATGCACCACACCATGACCACATCATGTTGCTGTACAGATCTGCAATGTATGGACAGGTCTGTTAACTTCGCGCGTATCCCAACTTCGCGGAATATAGGCGAGATACGCAAAAATTAGAACACGGACACGGCGACGGAAATGTTCAATGTCAACTGAAAGATCACACATCAATTACTCATCAACCAAAAAATTAGCAAATGAAGAGCAATATTTCTGAAGAAATACTTACTTTTTGTGGTCTTTTTTTGTAAATCACAACTTTGGTGTTCCAACAAAGTTATGAGGAGGAAGTATCAAGCAAATTAGACGGAAATCGTTCCAGTAGAACATATTTGTTGTCATCGAAAGGCTGCGCAAAATGCTCCTTTATTCGACCTACCCTTCAAATTTACTTTCGGATCGCGCAATCTCCGTAGATAGCTTGACAACGCTGCGCGTGCTAAGATGCTAATGCGCGCAAAATGTTTGCATCATCACACTGCCATTTAAATGCGTGTTACGGTTTGCTACACGGGATACGTGTTAAGTCAATGTAGATCGACAAATCTATCGCTTTCATGGCCTTTTTTGACATTATTATTGTTATTTTCACTGTCGGCATTCTAGCGATAGACGCGACCGATACGCGGTGCCTTAAGAGGCAAGAACAACCGTAGCTCTACAGTAAAAGTTACTTACGGAAAATCATTTTTTTTTTTGCACATAAAACACAACATATTTAGTATTTTGAGCGACATTTGTAGCCCTATCAATACATTTAGGGCTGCTATAATACTTTAACTCACCGATCCTCGTGTGTCACTATACATGTCATTCTATAATTACGGCGAATTGTGAGATTTTCCACAATTTTCCATCACTCTTCGTCGGTCGTTTTCGCCGTTCAAACTGCCGTTATCGTACACAGATGCAATAATTACGGTATCGCTAGCGTGCACACAAAAAAAAAAAAAAAAAAAAAACGACGCAAAATTAAAATGAGTTATTTGACTTGACAAACTGTTACCGCTACATTTTTAGCAAATAATTGTGGGCCAGTGATTCCAATAATTATTCGGTAGCGGTAACTGTTTGTCAAGTCAAATAACTCATTTTAATTTTGCGTCGTTTTTTTTTTTTTTTTTTTTGGTGTGCACGCTAGCTGATACCGTAATTATTGCATCTGTGTACGATAACGGCAGTTTGAACGGCGAAAGACCGACGAAGAGTGATGGAAAATTGTGGAAAATCTCACAATTCGCCGTAATTATAGAATGACATGTATAGTGACACACGAGATCGGTGAGTTTAAAGTATTATAGCAGCCCTAAATGTATTGATAGGGCTACAAATGTCGCTCAAAATACTAAATATGTTGTGGTTTTATGTGCAAAAAAAAATGATTTTCCGTAAGTAACTTTTACTGTAGAGCTACGGTGTTCTTGCCTCTTAAGGCACCGCGTATCGGTCGCGTCTATCGCTAGAATGCCGACAGTGAAAATAACAATAATAATGTCAAAAGGCCATGAAAGCGATAGATTTGTCGATCTAAGTCAATGGCAGGGTGCCCTATGTATTATGCGCGAAGTATGGAGACTTACCGTACTCGGTGAAGAAGCTCTTGCTGATATGACATAGTCACGGAATCGGGTCATTAACACCTTGAATTGTGAGTTTAAATGAAATTGTTCAAGAAAAATCGAATCCTCAGAATTTGAGGGGTAATTTATTATTGTTTCATTGAGATTACTGTAATTTTCTTGATCTAAGCCACTTTGAAAAAATCCTAAATTTTCGTGCGCGAAGTTAGGATACACCTTCGTAACTGTAAATGAACTAATAAACATAACACAAACAGTAAGTCCCCCTTAAAGGGATCTAGTAACTTTGTTGAGATGTGCAAAAACTGATGAATGGTTGATGCAATGTATACTGTTGTTATCTCATATGTCCTCAGGGTATTGTGTGAAAATTTCAGGTCAAATGGACAATGTATGGCCAAGTAATGAGCGAAAATGCAAAGTGATATTGGGTGATATTCACCAACTCACTGCATTCACTTTGTACAGGGATGAAAATCTCGCCCGGAGATTTTCTGATCTAAATACTTCAATCATACATATCTTTGTAATGAAAGGGAAATTTGAAAAACCGAAAGCTGTCCCATGATTTTATTGTTAATACGAATACAACAAGGTATAAAGGAACCGCTAGAATTACAATTTTATTTTGAGGATTTGGACAATGTTACTAAGTCCCTTTAACAGCCATAATTTTTTTTTAATGTCATTTAAATATTCAGCTTGTTTGTAAGAGGGAACATGCAAAATTGCAATTATGATTTGTGAGTTTTATATTTAAACATTTTATTTTGAAATTTCTCAATGAAGTGCAGTAGTTAATGCCTGATCTAAGTAATGGTATTACTTTTGTGAAGTTTAAATGTGTTCACTTTCTTTCATTTATGCTCAGTGAACCATGAAGTAATTGTTACCTCTAAAGTAGCCAAGAAGACGGAAGGTAGAGACATTTTAACATGTCGTACCTTCCGCCATGACTCAGAATGTACGTTAACAAGTAGATGATTTTAACCACCAAAAAAACTCAAATTACGTTGGAAATATTTTGGCTACTCACCTGAATTTTGACGAAAAGGCCGTTGATAGCATCCTCTGTCATATCGTGCTGTCCTACGGACGTTTACAAAAATTAATTCCTCAAAATTAACACTTTTCCGAGGAAAACGCGGCCAGGTCTGGGGCGTCCAAGATATCCCGTAACATGTTATTGTACATAGGATCGCACATGTAGTAATTGTACTATTATTTAACTGTATTCGCCGTGTACACATTGCATTACACGCGATAGCACGAGTCAGGAAGACTGGTAAACATATCAAATACAAATCTCAGATGTTGGTATCCCGGTGCTGACCAAGATCAATCGGGTGCCGGTGTATTTGATAATATGTTTAACAGTCTTCCTGATCGCGTGTTATGCAATGTGTACACTGCGAATACAGTTAATAGTACAATACTACATGTGCGATCCTATGTACAATAACATGTTACGGGATATCTTGACGCCCCAGACCTGGCCGTGTTTTCCTCGGAAAAGTGTTAATTTTGAAAAATTTATTTGTGTAAACGTCCATAGGACAGCATATGACAGAGGAAGCTATCAACAGCCTTTTCGTCAAAATTCAGGTGAGTAGCCAAAATATTTCCAACGTAATTTGGGTTTTTTTGGTGGGTTAAAATCATCTACTTGTTAACGTACATTCTGAGTCATGGCGGAAGGTTTGACATGTTAAAAAAAAAAGTCCAAAAATGAATGAAAATGTCTCTACCTTCCGTCTTCTTGGCTACTCTAAAGTCTAAATTATAATCTAAAGACACATATAATTAACCTTAGAAGTATTTAACTACAATAGTATACAACTAACAAATGGGCTTCTTGTGATAGTCAATCTATTACCGAGGTGGGCTCAAAATGACTATTATCCGAAGCGTAGCTGAGGGTAATAGTCATTTTGAGCCCACCGGGTAATACTTCTTATTAGATTTAGAATCACAATCAAGAATAGACTAGTTAGTTGTTTTATATCACTCTTCAATATTGCGGATTGCATTCTTACGCAAAAACTACGCAAAATAAGTGAAATCTCTTCAATATTTTATAAAATCGCTTGTATATATTGACATGAAAATCAATCGACATTGATGAAGCCAGTATGAGCCTCCAGAACCATGGCGCTTAATCTCATTGTTTATTTTGCACATACAATAATAAAGACGCGCTGGCATGTTGCGCATTCAATGGTAAAACGGTCGTATGAGATAATACATACTATAGTACACATCAATACTGCCTGGTGTAGTTTTTCTCAGATTTCCTTCTTTTTCTTTTTGGTGGCGTTGTGTTCTCTAGGTTGCCAGGAAGGGGTCCATCCGATCCCTGATACAAGGCAAACTCAGCCTCATCCCAGAAGAAATCTCCATCACACCGGAAACATCGAGTGCTACACCAGAACACTCTGAATTCCTTGCAGACACGCCGACTCAGTCCCCATCAAAACAGACAACATCTCCAACTAAGCAGGCATCGGCAGTGACAGATGCACACAGGGTGGAGGAGGAAAGTGGTGGTCGGGAGAGGATGAAAAGATCTCACCAACAGTCACAGAATAACGATGAAGATCATGCTTTGACAGAAAGTACCAGTACTGAAGATAACAAGGGAGGAATCGGTACAAAACGTCCAAGAGAAGAGACGAATGCGTCGAGAACTGGAGGAAGTGGGAGTGGAGATGCAATGTCAGCCATGAAGCAGGCTGTGACCAAGACTCAGAAGCAAGGTACATTACCCATGTAGTGATACCCTTCAAGGATGATGGCCCAGTCACATATTCTTGGTTTAGTAGTCCTACATTTGAGCAAGAAGATAACAAGTTATATGAAGTATACAAGGAGAAAGAACATAAATTTCTCTACTTTCTTAGCCCTATTTTTTAACTGTACCTGCTTTCATTGTTTTCTAATGATTTGTATTATTGCATAGATCCTTAAAATCGCAGCACATTTTCATATTTTCAAAACAGATTTTGGCATTCAAATTGGCAACTTCCCAGCAAAGTTACTTAATACAGGTGTCTACATTTTAATAACTGAATATTTTCCACCTATTTTGAAGTCATTAAAAGGCAGGACAAATTTAGGAGGTGCTAATTTGTTGAGTGAATGATCAATTTTGCCTCGTCCATGTTCAGGGTTTAAAAAATGCCGGAATTCTATTTTATTTAACTAGTGTTACTAAAATTGCCTGCTGTTTTTGAGGTGATGTGGATTTTATGAATGAAATCTCTTTTATATCATCAACCTTACCAAAAAGTCAGATCTGAGTAATTTGTAGAGATCTGAACCCTGTTGCAGAAAGAGATGCAATCGATTGTAATGTTGACATTAATTGCAAGTCAACAAATATGCTCATTTGAACCAATCAGATGTGCGCATTTAGTCACATGATCTGACTTGCAATTGCAACTTTACAATCCATTGCATCTCTTTCTGCCACGGTGCCAAGGTTAACCCTAAAAAGACTGGGGGGGGGCTGATTTAGCCCCCCCCTCCTCTATTTTCGCGATAATTCCGCAACGCGCGCAGATATTGTCGCGCGACTTCATGAGTTTTTTCATTGAAGTCTTGCGCAACTTTTGAGACCAAATTTGCGACGACCGGGTATACCGTTCAAAAGTCACGTGACCTTTTGTAAGTGAGCGTCGGGCCGAAAATCGCTAAATTTTGTGATTTGTGTACAAATCCTATGGAAATTGATTTTTTTCCTAGAAAAGACAAAATCTTCATTATTTTTCATTCTAATCACTGCAATCATTTAATTTTGGGCTAAAAATGGTTGAATAATGGTCAATAATTATTTTCATTGAAAAAATAATAAAAAACATAAGTAAAACAAACAAAGAAATACATAAGAAATGCAATTTTTCGCATAATTAATTAGCTCTAATTAGCATATTATAATTAGAACAAAAAATTTAACTATGCAATATTGTATGGCTCATGGACATCTATCACCATGCCAAATTTGGAGTTGATTGGAGTTTCGATTACCGAGAAAACTACGAAAACTACAAAAAAATACAATTTTCGCATAATTAATTAGCTCTAATTAGCATATTCTGATTTAAATTTTTTTTTCAACTACGCAATATTGTAGAATTTATGGACATCTATCACGTTGCCAAATTTGGAGTCGATCGGAGTTTCGGTTGCCGAGATCTTAGGGGGGGGCCCTTTTAGCCCCCCCCCCAGTTTTTTCAAGGTTCAAAATAGCCCAGTCTTTTTAGGGTTAAACGATCATGAAGTAAGCATGCTGTTTTGTTTTGCTCTTCACCTTTGAAGAAATGAATGAAGGTTGTTCTGTATCCTAAGGAGTGAAACTGAACTTCCCTCCTACCTTAAATCTGCTTCATCAGTGAATGTTTCTAAAAAGCACCTTAAAACACACCTATTTCTTAGTTGATTTGTATTTTTGTATTTAGATTTTGTTTGTATAAATACTGTTTTATGATGTGTTATTATATTGCACATTATTATAAATGCTGTGATACTAGTTTACTATGATATGAATAGAGTACTTAAATGTACATACAAAATAATAGTATCCTACTTTATATTTTCAGAAAAGGTGTCTTAAATCTGAGATGTTTTTGTATCCTTTATAAATATTTTCAGAAAAGGTGACTCAGAAGGGAGCTCAGCGGGGTAAATCTGAGGTGGAGAGGAAGAGAGAGGATTGGAGGAAAGTGAAGTTCCAGGTCCAGGACTTGGAAGGCCACAACGACCTCGTCAGCTGTGTGGACTGCAAGGATAATATCATCATTTCTGGCAGGTAACCTACTCTGCTTATTGACAATAAGCCATTTTAGCATTTGTTTATTTATTTTTAAGTGTGTCTATTCATTCATTCATTCGGTTCCATGACATATGCTCCGCCGACATATGCTCCGCCGACATTTGCTCCGAAAAATGCGACAAATGCTCCGCGACAAATGCTCCGCGATATTTGCTCCGCCGACAAATGCTCCGCCGACAATTGCTCCGCCGACAAATGCTCCGTCGACATTTGCTCCGCCGACAAATGCTCCGCCGACATATGCTCCGCCGACAATTGCTCCGCCGTCAAATGCTCCGCCGACATTTGCTCCGCCGACATTTGCTCCGCCGACATTTGCTCCGCCGACAAATGCTCCGAAGCTGCGACAATTGCTCCGCGACATTTGCTCCGCCGATAATTGCTCCGCGACAATTGCTCCGCCGCCAAATGCTCCGCAGACAAATGCCCAAATAATTAGATGATTTTTGTTCAAAAAAATATTTTTAAAATGCTTGCACTTTTTCAAAAATTTTCAAAATCATTTTTGGAATAATCATCATTCCAATAAAACACCACATGCATAATTTTGTATGAAAATGGTTGAAACCAATGCCTTTTTAGAAAACCGCCCTCTTGTGTTTAAATGGCTCTTTTTGAATGATAACAGGCGTTTTACTAAGTCGTTTGTAATTTTGTATACCTTTCGAGCATGGTGGAGTTATAACCATTAGTTTATCAAGTAACTGTCCAGGGTTGGTTACTAAAGTTCAGCCTTACCAAAACTGTACTACCCCTTTAAATAAAGATCACATCGTCTAGAAGACAATCTATTCTTCACATATTAACAATAAAATTGATCACATATTGCTTTTTATGGAATATGACGTCATAGTCACTAAAGGGGTGAAGTGTCCATCTTACCTCACTGTGGAGGTAAGAGGACCCCTCAATTCCTTAGATCATTAAATTTCAATTTTCTGCTACTTCCTGCCAATCCTTCCGTTTGTACGAATGCAAAATGCATTGGAAGTGTGTGCTTTTCTGTTGGACAATAAGGCAGCCTTAATCGTTTACGGGGTGGGGGGGGGGGGCGTTTAGAAGTGTCACAAATTGGGCCCTCGTTGTTCAGTGAACGATGAACAAATCTAAACAAAATTGGAATTCCGAAAATTTAACAGTGGGTGAAAATAACGTTCTTTTAATTTTGATAAAACGTGGATAAATTTCGAACTCATGCGGAACAATTTCTTGATTCATAAAGAGTCTGAGTAATACAAATGCAGTGATTATAAAGACTTCTTTTTTCTATTCATGATCGATCTTAACACCAGTATCATGCCCTTCGCTTGATGATTGCTTGGAACAGTATACTATTCATCACAGCATTTTCGGATACTATGAGGGTCCGTGGTTCGACGCCAGTCGAACCCCAATGTAACATCAAAAACTAAAGCCAGTGTGTTATTGCGCCTCCCCTTCTGCTACTAGATGCAGGCTGCAGGGTCACGCATCCTTACAACACTGGGCTTGACTGCCCCCCCCCCCCCCCACCCCCACCCTGTATAAAGAAACGTGAAACAAACAAACCAGCCAAATAAAATATTTGAATGAATCGATGGTTACTGAATCGATTGTACTCCAATTTCACAATAGATTCGCATAACATATAAAAGCGCACTTCATACCAAAGGTACTTGAGAATTCATTCTAGAGTTTAATCTTCAGCGGAGTAAATGTCGGTGGAACAATTATGGTTGAGGAACATATGTTATTTTTGGACCATTTGAAGTACTGTCATCTTCAGAGCATATATTTCTGCGGAGCAATTGTCACCGGAGCAAATGTCGTATCTCCGGAGCATATTTCGGCGGAACAATTGTCGGCTAAGCAATTGTCGCATATTCGAAGCATTTTCGGCGGAGCAATTGTCGCATCTTCGGAGCATTTGTCGGCGGAGTAATTGTCGGCGGAGCAAATGTCGGCGGAGCAATTGTCGGCGGAGCAAATGCCGGCGGAGCAATTGTCGCATCTTCGGAGCATTTGTCGACGGAGCAATTGTCGGCGGAGCAAATGTCGGCGGAGCATTTGTCGGCGGAGCAAATGTCGGCGGAGCATTTGTCGGCGGAGCAAATGTCGGTGGAGCATTTGTCGGCGGAGCAAATGTCGGCGGAGCATTTGTCGGCGGAGCAATTGTCGTCGGAGCAAATGTCGGCGGAGCAAGTATCGCGGAGCATTTGTCGCGGAGCAATTGTCGGCGGAGCATATGTCGTGTCACCATTCATTCATTGATTATTTTGGGAGTGTCGTATTATATTGGTTCAGGCCACTGATACAGGCATTGCCATACGGTTGTGTGTAACAGGCTTTGCATAGTACTCTGTCTTTGTACTCTATGCTACAAGGAAATTGTGTTTGGCATGTAAATGACCGTTGACATTGTCTAGTGGTTCAGGCCAGCATCTTACTATGAGAAAGTTACGGGTTCAATTCCCAATTGCTACATTTTGTTTTGGGCCACCTGGTTCCAGGTTTGCAGAGCTTGCCCTTAATATTGGGGGCCTGGGTGCCAATGCCATTGGCCTCCAGAAAGTTAATGTGGCTACTAGACAATCTTGTATTGGCCACCAACAAATTAGGATCTACAACGCTATTGTGGGAGTCTATCTGATGTGTTGTTTTGGCCACCTGAAAGAAGTTTCGATAAGTTTCTATTCTTCTTGCCAAATCAGCTGGCAGTGAGAAACGAGGAATACAAATTAAATATCTAGCCTTGTAAATTGTGTATTATTTCTTTTTCAGCCGAGATACAACCGTAAGGGCTTGGAATCGTAGCACGTGTGATGAGCTGTGCAGCCTAGGAGGTCACAGCGGCGGGGTCACGGCAGTATGTCTACTCTCTGCAGATGAGAACAGGTCACTAGGTATGTCTCATTTCATTGCAATTGTTTAAATTCCAAATCATTTAAAAGACAACAGCATAAAAGATGAGACACAGTAACATACACACACCACAGGAAAGGTGTATGCCCCCATGTTATAACAAACATAAGATGCTCAATGAATAGAGCAGTATTTTTCTAATTATTTAGGCTATATTTTGTTTTTCATCAAAACATGAAAGTGATGCATTCAATACATAAAACACCATTAACAGGTAACAATGGATATGATGTATTGTTATACAGTGAAACCTGCTGCCTGTCTTTTCATGTTTTTAACCCGTTCAGGACTGATGCAAGTCAAGGTCAACTGACAAGCACCGTACTTGAACATGGAATTATTTACATAAAACAGGTAGAGAGAAGGTGGGAACAGGTACAGGCTCGGGTGAACAGGTCTGAACAGTAGGGGTACATCCAACGTTGGAAAGGGTAACACAGGAGCAGGCTAGAGTAGACAGGATAATAATTGTATTAAGTCATAGAGGCTGGGGCTACTTTAACCCATTCAGTCCATACGCCATGACAATGAATATGATTGACACAAGACTACGAAGTAGACAGAATAATAATTGTATTGTATTGTTGACCACACATTGCGAGACAAACTAATATCATTAGCTGAGTAATATATTTAGTATTAATAATTGTATTGTTTTGTTTTTGTTGATTGTGCCCAGCTCCCCACTACGACCTGGAACCAAGCGCATGTCATTTGGCTCTGAGCTCCTCCATAGACTGCAGTGTGAGACTGTGGGACCTAGACTCCTCCCAGGAGTTACGTTCAATCTACACATTTAACCCTGTGATGGCCATGGCATACCTGAGCAATGAGCAGTGTGTAGTGACTGGATCAGGCAAGTCTACACTAAATATTAATAAATGTTTTTTTGTTTAAATCATGTAAACATCTCTTGTCATGTTGACGCCAATTTCACTTTATGTGTTTAATGGATCATTGTTAACTTCTCTTACAGTCTAACTGAATGGTCAAATAATTTGATATTGCAATAATTTGTTTTCTTTTGTTGCATATATAAATAATGTTGGTATTTTTGTAGGACTTCAACTACCTAGGTTAACCACAAGATGCTTAACCCTTGACTTACGGGAACCGGGTGGGTTATGTACAAAGTCTGTGGGGATTTCAGAATCTCGAAGGGAACAGGTTAATTCATATTTCAGTCGGTGCAAAAAATATACATACGACCATGTTTGGGAATTGGTCTCATCTTGTGCTATTCCGTATAACTTGAGTCGTAGGTTTAAAATATTTGCTAATCGTTTATCGTCTTGTGTGATTTCTTGCATTTAGATGGAGGCAAAGTAGAGTTGTGGGATATGACAACAGGAGAGATTGGCTTCTCTTCATTGACCCATACAGACAGTGTGTCGTGCATCAAGGTGAGATTAATAGTTCCGGATTCGTGATTATATGAAATACTCTGTAAGTCAGTGTAGCCGAGCTTTCTAATCTAGCAGGTCCTTCGTCTAGGCAAAGAAATGTACTATACTGTGACAAGGAATTATATACATAAAACAGGTAGAGAGAAGGTGGGAACTGGAACAGGCATACAATACTAAATACATGTTCATAAGTACCACAGTGAAAAACGGTTCTCCTGCTTGTACCAGAGTTACCAGATACCAACGGATTAAAACCACTAAGGGTGGAATTCTCATCAAAAGGTTAAATTTAGCCCGGGTTAAATTTTTATGGAGCGCCACACTGCAAACAATGCACACTTATTTATAAATGCGCGCTTGTACTAGATATGCGCTCTCATCCTTCATAAACGCAACACAAAACCTATGAATAGACCATTGCGCCTGACGCTTATTTTTACGCATAACTGGCAGGAAGAGAGTATGAAAAAAGTGTGTAGAAACTTGACAATAATCGTTGATTTTGCCAGATTTATTTGACTTTTCATATAAATAAAATGGACTCATCTTGCGTGGAAACCTCCAAACTTCCGCTGTCAAAATCGAGTATAGAAAGCGCTAATTGAATGAAGAAAAAAAATAGGATAAGTGCCAATGGAGACTATGGTGGCAAAGGAGTAACTACCCGGCTTTCCATAAAACAGTGGGTTAAATTTAACCTACTTCTGACGTAAAACGACGCGATTTAGCACTGTGCTAAAAAAAGGTCTCCATGAGAATTCCAGCCTAAAGGTATGTACAAATTATAGAACATTGTAGATCATCTTATCTAGGAATGTATGTCATGACCTCATCTATGCAAAAACCTCTTCTCTCATTGTATCCTGTCAATTTAAGTCAAAGGTCAAAAGGTCATGACCTTGTCAGCAGATGGGGCCATCATCCTTTGGAAAGTGAGGGAGCAGTCTTTGCACATGTAGATCTTTTGAATCTTCAACAAAAAAGAAAAGTATTTGGTACAAATTCTGCCCAACTTTGTTCTCCTATTACTTTGTAGGTCAAAGGTCAACAGGTTGTGACATCATCTGCAGATGGGGTCATCAAACTTTGGGAGGTGAGGGAGAGGTCGCTGTGTGTCATCTTCGAATCAGAGAACATCCGTAGCCAATCGGGCATTCTGGTCCAGCGGCCCATCGTCTCCCTTGGGATGGGTGATGACGTCATCTACTACGGGGACGACGGGACAAACGTGAAGATCCTAGACTGGAGGACAGGTGAGAAAATAAACGTTTTTACATAACCTTGTAACACATCCAGATAATGATAAAAAATAACAATGGTTATATAGGACAGAGTGTTTTGGAATAAAATTGCACGATTAGTTAGCTCTAATTTGCATATTGTAGCCCAAATGGTTAATTTAATGATGGATTTTTGTATGTTACATCCGAAAGTATGACTATGCCAAATATGGTTGTGATCGGGTGCAAAATAGCTGAGATCATGAGGGGTGTTCTTTAGGCTTTTGATGTCTGGAAAAGCCCAGTCTCTTTTTAGGTTAGTTGTGATTTTTGTGATTTGATATCTATTTAAATGATTGAAAATGAGCAAACAAAAATAGGCTTCGCCGGGAATCGAACCCAAGACCTCCAGATTGAGACTGGTGCTTAACCATTGAGCCACAAAGACCTGTGAATGGGGGACATTCCCATGAAACCCTTTTCATTGCTCGATTAGTCAGAAGCTATAGACACCGGGCACTAACCCAAGGATAACTAAATCAACTTTTCTAAAGAAAATGTGCGGGATCACACAAAGTAATACAGTTTGTTATTAATTGAAAATATTTCTTTGTGGCTCAATGGTTGAGCACTGGTCTAGCAATCTGAAAATTAATTTGAATAGCATAATAAGAAAAGTGATATATTTAAGTGTGAAAACAATACATGTTTGTAGAAAAAATTAAAAACATAATTTAATTTATCAAAATGCATTTTCTTTTTGACCATGTGTTGCAGGTGTTGTTAGAAAGATACGGAATCACCTTGGGGACTTTGGGAGTACGGATGCCATGTATCTAGGAGATGACATCTACATGTTCTCTGCCTATGACCTGGACAATGGAGTGGGATCAATCAATTGTGAGTCAACCACTCATTCAATGTCATCACTGCATTGCATTCAATCAACCTTTTCAAGGATACTTGTAGTTGCATTCGCCATAGACCCCGGCCCAAGTACATGGTTTGAACTAGGGATCTCATAATCGCTCTATTTTGCCACACCACGTCCACGTGCATTCCAATCGTGAGGTCCCGAGTACGAACCCAAGGTAGTCCCATCGCGATTTTCCTTCAGCAAGAAATTTATCCACATTTGCTGCTCTCGACCCAGGTGTAGAAATGGGTACCCTGAAGGATGGAAAGGAGCACTGCATGCACCTACAAGGTTGCCTGGCTGGAATGCTCCCCAGGAAGTGGACAATGTGCACTTTGTGTGCTGGATTGAGTGCAGTATGTATCCGATGACCAGGGTAATAATGGTGATGCGCCACGAGCGTCAAAAAACAGAATGTGCGCTATATAAGTACCCACCATTATTATTATTATTATTATTACATAACACTGAGTCAGTGTGTATTTTGCACCGTGCGCACAGTATTCAAAGATGGCACCAGGCCTCAGGGGCTTGTTTAATGAAAAGGTTTTAGCTATGTACGTTGTCTTATCTTATCTGTCGCGGAGCTACAGTGCGTTTTGCACAAATAGTCGATAGCCGTTCGACATTCAAAAGCTTTGTTTAGGGTCTGAACACGGAGATATGCACCCTAGCTCTGGAAAATGTATACATAGTCGCAGCTAACAACGGTCAAAGCTAAGACCCTTTCATGAAACAAACACCTGTCTTACAAATCCAAACCACCTTTAAAGGGATCTAGTAACTTTGCAAAAGGTGATGAGTGGTTGATATGTTATATATTATTGTTATCTGATATGTCAACTAGGTGTTGTGTGAAAATTTCAAGTTAAATGGACTTTATATGTACACGGTTCTGACGATCCGTTGGATAATTTGACATCGGAACACTTCAATCGTAAATATCTTTTTAATGAAAGGGAAATTTGAAAAACCGAAACCTGTCCCATGCTTTTTTTGTTAATAAGAATACAACAAGGTATGAGGGAACCGCTAGAATTTCAATTGGATTTTGAGGATTTAGACAATGTTACGAAGTCCCTTTAATGTTCTATTTGTTCTGTGTGTCTTTCTCCAGTCTTTTCTACATCTACCAACCAGTACATAGGGACAGCCTGTGATGAGGAGACGAGTAGAATAGAAGCCATCTGTGCGGCCGATCGTTGCAACTCAGCACAGTGCTTTGTCACTGCAGGCAGGGAGTTGAGGTTATGGCGGAGCGTTGCAAGAAACCAACAGAGGTATGAATGTATGGGACTAGGAGAAAGAAATGCAAGATCAGACATGCTCACTATTGCCCATTGCCAAATTACTACTAGATTTAGCAAAACACTTGCTTTAAGAAAGCACCAACTTCTTGTAATACTTCTTGAAATACAAGCATACTTTGTTAAAGAATATTCTTTATCCTTTAACCCTAAAAGGGCCCCCCCCCCTAAGATCTCGGCAACCGAAACTCCAATCGACTCCAAATTTGGCATCGTGATAGATGTCCATAAGATCTACAATATTGCGTAGTTAAACAAAATAATTAATTAGAATATGCTAATTAGAGCTAATTAATTATGCAAAAATGGTATTTTGTTGTAGTTTTTGTAGTTTTCTCGGCAATCGAAACTCCAATCGACTCCAAATTTGGCATGGTGATAGATGTCCATGAGCCATACAATATTGCATAGTTAATTTGTTTGTTTTAATTATAATATGCTAATTAGAGCTAATTAATTATGCAAAAATTACATTTTTTTCGTATTTTTTGCATTTTAAAAATATTTGTTATATATTTTTTCGATGGAATAAAATAGTAACCATGATTCAAGCATTTGTAGCCCAAAATTAAATAATTGCAGTGATCAGAATGAAAAATAATGAAGATTTTGTCTATTCTAGGAAAAAGTAAATTTCCATAGGATTTGTACACAAATCACCAAATTTAGCGATTTTCAGGCCGACGCTCACTTACAAAAGGTCACGTAACTTTAGAACGGTACACCCGGTTGTCGCAAATTTGGTATCAAAAGTTGCGCAAGACTCTAATGAAAAACGTAAAATATTTAAGCGTTGCGAAGTAATCGCGAAAATAGAGGAGGGGGGGCTAAATCAGCCCCCCCCCCCCCCCCCCCAGTCTTTTTAGGGTTAAAGCATTGTGTGATTTTATTCATACTGTATGTCTTACTGATCAAGTAGCACTAATCGTTAACCCTTTCCTTACATGATAATTAACAAAAAAAATTAATCAATGTCAATTTGTTTTAATTTAACCTGTTCAGGACAACCTGATTTTACTACAACATGTATTCTCCATAGACCTAAGCAATAATATTTGTTTGGACTAGTCCTGTATGGGTTAAAATTGTTTACTTTAATATGAAGAAGAAAATGACGGCCTAACAAATTAATTAGGTACAATTTTCCAAAGATTAACGCAAATAACTAAACACATTATTTGTTTTCTTTGGTCATGTAGTTCAACGGACCTTGTCACACCAACATTTGACCCAACATTTACACTGCCGGCGGAAGATTCTGACGACGATTCTGAAGACGACTCCGATACCGATGAAGGGGATGACGTCTTCGCAGCAGGGGTCGGCCGAGGCTCGCACAGGAGATCGAGACGAAGAGGGAGCAGCTCCTCAGAACCCCAACAATCCTCCTGGATCTCTTGGTGCACACTTGTCTGAGTGCCATGTTCAACCCAACACTTGTGTGAACATATACCTCTTATCTGAGTGACATGTTCAACTCAACACACATTCTGATAGCATGAGAACAATTGATTTGTTCTTCAACACACAGAATAGATCAGTGTAGAGTGATACAGACTTTCTCCCAAGCTGAACTTTTGCGCTGTTCAAATCGTTGTGCAGACAAATGGGGAATTATAAACTTGATTGGCTCAAATGGATTCTTTCAATTTAATGTGTCACTCGGGTTATTAAAGCAGAATGCACAGTTGGATCAGGTCAGTGTGCATTTCCTTTAATACCGTACGACTCTGATTTTAAGAGCCAGATTCCAGTTGGGAGCCAACTTGCCATGGCGAATCAGACCGGACTGACTTGAAACCAGCCATAAGGCGTACTAAATGTGATCAGCTATAGCACAACCCTGCACTAGTCGGTAGTTCATGTTTTGAAGAAATTGGCATTTTAAGTTCACATAATGTGTGTAAAAGACTTATGATTGTAAAATTGAAACAATCATCTCTTCGCCAATTATTGACCAATTTGTTAGAAGAAAGCATCAAATGAAAGCTTGTGATGAGGCCTTTCTAATGGTACGGAAATCTACATTTTGACTTTTACCGACAAGTGCAGGGTTTTGCTATAGCCGGTCACAAATAGTATAGAGTGGTACACTCCTCCCGGGTCCACATTTCTAAACCTGACTAGAAAGCAGCAATACAATGGTGGATTGATTATCTTGCAGAAGGACAAACATAACGGGCATACAGTGGATTTGAACTGAGGATCCGATTTTTGGAAAGTGCACACCTTTCTTACCAAACTTGCCACACTTAATTCACATGGTATCAGATTATGGTATGTAAACAAAGAAATCTGTGTTGATATGGAGTGGTGATTCCTTCAGAAATATAATTTACTTGTGAAGTAATACGCCAAAGAAATACATGCAGTCTGGCTTCCACAGGGTACTAAGGAATATGTGTACATACTGAATTAACTAAAATGTACTAATGTATGTATCAATTATTTAAACCAAATGGAAACAGATTAGAAATGTATAATATAAATGAAAATGAGCAAAGAAAATAGGGTGTTCCTGGGGGAGCCCTATTTTCTTTGCTCATTTTCATGTAATGTATACAATCAGTACCATTATGAAATATGGCTTTGAAGTATTCTATTGAATCAGTATTAAAGTGACTTAGTAACATTGTCCAAATCCTCAAAATAAAATTGTTATTCTAGCGGTTCCCTTATACCTTGTTGTATTCGTATTAACAATAAAATCATGGGACAGGTTTTGGTTTTTCAAATTTCCCTTTCGTTACAAAGATATGTATGATTGAAGTATTCAGATAAGAAAAACTCCGGGCGAGTTTTTCTTCCGTGTACAAAGTGAGTGCAGTGAGTTACTGAATATCACTTTACATTTTCGCTCATTACTTGGCCATACAATGTCCATTTGACTTGAAATTTTCACACAATACCCTGTGGACATATGAGATAACAACAATATACATTGCATCAACCATTCATCACTTTTTGCACATGTCAACAAAGTTACTAGATCCCTTTAATGATATATCATGGTTGACATCAGACATGACATGAATATTTGCTCCAGATAATTGCGTAGAAGGGTTGTGTCCATACAATAGTTCAATGCGTAGAAACACTGGTTACACTTGGTATAACTGAAATCTATTAGTATAATTGTTAAAGTGAAAGATGTTAGGGTTTGGTTTAGGTTTAGGAAAAGGGTAAGGGTTAGAAACTGTTCAATGCTTCGAAGCCCTGTATTAAGCACTTTATCAATATAATATATTATTATAATTGTTCAAGTGACAGATTTGGTTAGGGTCTGGTTAAGGATGAGAGTTAGAAATCTTCATTAGTTAATGGAAAATAAACAGAGGAGCAGTATTCACCTGAGAAAATGTGATGGATCCATGATTTATTATTGTAATGTATTATTGGTAAAAGTATTAAAAGTATTCCATCAATCATTGAGGTACTATATTGAAATATATGATATATTAACTATTATGACATGTTGCATAATTGCCATATACTTCATCATAGCGACAGTCTCGGCAAATACAATTAGATACTTTGAATCCACCTTGCATAATTAGTTGTTGATATGTTAGGCAAACCCCTGACAAACCATTAGGTTGCCAGGAACAACATTTGTTAATAGAATATGCATACAATCTGTTTTGAGCAAACTAGTCTATTTGCTGATTATTATTAAACTTTCAAGGTGTTTTAGCGAGTGTGTAGAGATGATCCAACTTCCATGTTTGAAAGGCTTTTGTGATGAAAGCAGTTGTAAATGAAATAGTGTTTTTTGTTGGGTTTTTTTTTTGCATAATAATCTGCTTGTGGTGTTGATTTTATCCTGCTATAATTAGATCATATCAGCGTGGGGCATTATTTGGACTCGTGAAAGACACTTGCCAAAAAGGGAGTTCCACCCGTCATGTTGTTTGCAATAATATAATCAGATGATTAGGAAGAAGCGTCTTTAAAACTTTGGGCAAAATTGGTCGAAAAATAAGAAAGTTTTTGTCCTTTTGAACATTATAAATGATAAGGCATTTCTTTCATGCTTGACGCTTACCATGAAACCGTTTATAAGCTACTGCCATATGTCTTGCACATGTAATTTTACAAAAAAAAATTTTTTTGGAGAGAATTCTCTAAGTCACTTTCAGGACATCATACTATGGAAAGCGAGTTAATGTGTGTTTTCATAGACACCCTGGAGTATAAATGGGTACCTGGTCGGGTGTTAATTGGCCTTGGCGCCATCATATGACTGCTCTTGGCTAGTATGCTCTCCGGGGAGTTGAGATGGTGCGCAAGATAATTGTGTGGGTATGAACTGTACCAGTAACAACCAGGGAAATAATAGAAGAGCGTGGGGATGTGCATTTGCAATGTGTACATTCCATGTACACAACTTGTGAGAGGTTGTATTGGTTGGAAAGGCAGCAGAAGTAAATAATTGAAACAAATTGAAAACAAAACTGTCCTGTCTACCCATGAAGTTGAAAGGGTCATAGCTTTATGATTTGATTATAGATTTATTTTAGCTCAAATTGTTTCTGAATTTACCTCCTATTCATATTATTCAATTGCAAGTGCAAGTTGCATCAGGATGGATTTCCCTCTATAAATGTTCCTTTTTTTTTTATTTGCCCAAACAGTTCATTTTAGTACGCACAGATAAAGACGCCATGCAATACATACAATGTATGTATGTATGATTGTTGTTTGTTTTTTAATTAAAAGTACGTGTATAGATTTAACAATAGAACAGAGTATATAGTAAAACTGAGCTTCCGAATGGAACAAAATTGTCTGTGTTGTCTTTATTGTAAGGCTCTCAATAGACCGCTTCTGTAATGTATGCAAATAATATGCGTATGACATCAGACTCCCCGTTGGCAAGCTTAACAATAGTAACTAGGTCCGGCAAGCTCCGGCAAACTTAGCTTGCCGGACCTAGTTACTATTGTTAAGCTTGCCAACGTCTTGCGTCATACGCATATTATTTGCATTAATTACAGAAGCGGTCTATTGATTGATTTATTATTCACTTATTTGTCGGTCGAGTGAGTGAGTGAGTGACTGATTGTTAGTTTGTGGGAGTGTTGGTAACTAAATTTTGTTATGTTATGAATGTGGTTGTATACGATTACTTTACTTTACTTACTGTTTACTTTTCACAAGCACTAATGTCAACAGCCCCTCCATTACCCTACATCGACACCCCTCCCCCTTTTTACCCAAGACATCATGTGATTAGTAACAGAGAGATTCACGACTTCCAAGATATAATTATGTATAGTCATTAGTTTTTAATATACAAAATTTCACTTAACTATCAAACGTGTAAGTCTCGAGTCATTCATCTCATTTGTGTACATTCAATAATTTAACCCAATCAGGACTGACTGATTTTACTACAACATGTATTCTCCAAAGACCCAAGTCCTAATATTTTTGGGACCAGTCCTGAACGGGTTAAGATGAAACATGTTCATTATAATATAAGAACATGAGCTCATTAGAACATAAGGAACATAAGAATCAGGAGCTCATATATGCTTTAAACCTTAATGACAACACAATTACTCTAAAACATGACCAGAAATGTTATTATTCTTTTCAAAGGTATGAAATAAATATATCTGAATATTAAAAAGAAATCAAATAATTGATGTGTGTAATGTAACGTAGCTAATAATACAGAGAAATCTCTGTATGGAGACCACCTAAAGCAAAGTGGCCCATTGACTGTCGACCTTTCAAGACCTGTTCAATAATATTCCTTTCCTCTACAGGGGATCAATTTGGGTGGCCACTATAGGCAGGTTGGCTGATATAGACAGGTGGCTGCTAAGACAGGTTTGACAGTATCTCATAAGAAGGCAATTCTGCTGATCCAAGCTCAATACATGTTTATCCCTTAGTTGATTTCATCTGCTCCCTTTGAGAATCTGAAGTTCCCAGACTATGTACATAGCCCACCAGGTATCCGTAGGCATGGGGTTAACCTTCATATAAGGTAACTAAGATACTTGTACTTGATATAACACGGTCATTACCACAGTCCTTGTTACAGCAAGGTTTCACTCTAAAAGTAGCCATGTTTCATTCCAAACATTGAATTGTGTGCAATACATTTCATCACAAACGAGTGAATATCACAAAGAAAAATTAACAAATCATTGAACATTTCATGCAGAAGTATGGTTGCTATATGAACATTATATTTCCAAAACATAAACCATGACATCACATGTCTGCAGACTCAATACGTATTCATTTCAAGAACAGATACAAGACTCTGTAACATAACAGACTCTAATGCATTGAGGATTTCATTTTGGTTTATAAAATGGGTAGAAGAATCCCTGCATTCTGATTGGTCAATTAGCATGTAAAAGTTTTTACTGATGCATTTTACTTATGCATTGTACTGATGCATGGCTCACTTCAGTTTGATTTTGGCATTTTTTGCGCCCATTTTATAAAACAAATGCTGCACAGGCATATTTCGTAGATCGGTAAAAATTGTCTGCACTCTTTTAACTTTGGAAATGGTCTAAAACCTACTCGCTGCGCTCGTGGGTTTAAACCATTCCAAAGTTAAACTCGTGCATCAAATTCTTACCGATCCACTCAAGCCAGTGCATCATTTGTTTAATGACACACATTCTCCATAGAATATAAGGTATAGTGGCTATATGAACATTTTATTTCCCAAACATAAACACTCACATGACTTGTGTCAAGACTCAATACTGGTTACTTTCAAGAACAGATAAAAGACTCAAACATATAAGACTCTAATGCATGAAGCATTTCATTTTGGTATGACACACATTCTCCATAGACCTAAGCCAGAGTATTGTCAGGAGTTTTCATAAAGTTTCATAAAGTTGGTATTTAAACATAAAGCTTGGCTAAGAATTTAGCAACTGGCAATACATGCATACGCATGGTCACTTCCCAATTTTTAATCTTAACAGTTAGAAACCAGTTAGATAATAATTGGTCTCTGGGTCATAAGGCATTGCTTGAAGCACAGGCCCACTGGCCTGGGGCCACTACAAATTATCTTTGGCCCACCACATTGCATTGATACTCCATTCTACTGGCCTGAATGGGCAACCAAATCATTGTTACAGTTTTTCTTTGTTTGGGGCCACCAGATTGAGGTATCAGGCCACTCAAATTTGAAAAAGATCTTTTACTTGCCCCACCTGGGCTACATAAAAAAAAAGTTAATTTCTAGCATTGCATTAGGAAAGGAAAATTCATAAATGTGATTGCATAAACTGGTCTCCTGATTAATTTCTGACTTCAGCAATAATAAAACATGATTTTGTTTAGAACCATTAACTGTTACACTTAACTTAAAAATACTAAACACATATTTGTTTGATGCATGAAACCATATACCAATCTGTGCTATATGCAGGTGATATTCAGTGCAGCAACATTGTGGACCATATGAAACAGTATGAGCATGACATAATATCTATTCTAGCCTCAGCACAGCCCCACAAACATCTACAAACTACAGCCAAACCTATCTATGTATAGTGACCATGAAACGTAGCCTGTAAAAACAGATTAAATAACATCGTTTTCTCTGCATGGGATCACATTTAGTGGCCACTATATAAGCAGATTGACAAACAGGTGGCCGTTAATACAGGTTTGTTTTTTTAAGAAGAAAAAATGTGTTGATATCACACTTGCATGAGGGGGGGGGGGGGTAATTTCAGTCATTTTGATTATTTCCAGTCTAACAATCATACATTCAATTTTCTGATATGTTGACCTATTTTGCTCAATCTTTCTATTAGTAAATTTTGCTCCTATTCAGTTTCGTTCTACAAAAGTAACATTTTGACAGGGTGTCACTCAAACATTTCAGGACTGTTTTATGTAAAGTCTGCCAACAAAAGGTACCACAAACTTGTATTATCCACTCGTATTCAAGCTAATCCCAAGGTATTTGATTAAATTAATGTGATGAATGATTCTGGAATATTAAACTTGCTTATCACAAAGATTCCATTGATAACATTCTAATGCAAAAAACAAACAGTCATAGTAAGTGTTCTAAATCAATCTAAAAAGTGCAGTTATTGAAACTATCACAGGTAACCTGACTTTTTGTATGCATTTTGAGAATGCTTGAAACTGATTTCAACTGTTATGATGATTGCAACAAAAAAAAAAAGACCAAGTAATCTTGGGAATAAGAGATATTCTATGTACAAAGCAAATGACGAGATGCTCATGAATGTCAAAGATGGCGATGAATTTCGCATGAAATTCCAGTCTCTTCATGAAGTTCAAACGGTCGTAGCTCTCTGAATTTCTTGCCGATTGCTCTCAAATATTGACGGATTGCTCCTCATATTCATCTACTACCATTGCCAAAATGGTTGTTTTTAGGAAGGAATTCTACATTCTTGCTACAGTCTCCATGACCATCTGAAATAATCGACTCGCTCAACATAATCCACACATGTATTGAGTGCATGTAGATAACCAATAACAGTCCATAGACTTTTAGTCTCAGCATGCCAGAGTATCACAGCCCTATGGACATCATGTGTAGTGTGTGGTCCCAACAGACTCCATTGATGCTGCGAGTGTGAACATCTTGACAGTGAAACAGTTCATGGCTGTAGACGCAAGCTGGCTCAACCACGGCCGAACTCAGTTGGACTTGGTCCAGAACTTACCGCTCCCTCGTAATCTGTTGGGAGGAAACCAACAAATTAGGAGTACAGTAATTTAGGGTACAGTGGCATAACTATAGACGGGCACAGGGGGTAAGTGCTACCCCGGCCCTCCCCCCCCCCCCCCCCCCCAAAAAAAAAAAAAAAAAAATAATAATAATAATAGTAATAATAATTAATAATAATATTAATAATAATAACTTATTTCGACGTATCACCTCGGCAACCCACATAAATCCAAGATGGCCGCCTTTGGCATTGTAAAGGAAAACTGCAATGTAAAGGAAAACTGCAATTTAACAGCATTTATTTTGTAAACTATGTACTTTTTTGACTTTCTATTATTGGAATTAGCAACTAGAATATTGTTATTACAATGTAGCTTGTTGCTTACAGTAAAACAATTACATCTGTATAAAATAATTGGTGTTAAAGTGGCACATAGCAGTTTTCTTTCAAAATGCCAAAGACGGCCATCTTGGATTTATGTGGGTTGCCGAGGTAATACGTCGAAATAAGTATCATAAATTGATTCGTTGCCCCCTAAAACCATGGAAAAGTGATATTTCTCGTTGATTTTGCTTTCTGGGTTCACAAAACCCACGATTTCTGGGAATATGCAAATTAGGTGAATAATCAAATTAAGCTAATTATAGGCATTGTCAGAGGTTGCCAAGGTGGCAACCAAGCTGAAGTATCTTTAATATACATTGAGAGCATGATTTAATCCATATGACCTGTAAATAATACTTATTAGAGGATTTAGCTACTGTAAATCAATAATATTCATAAATATGCAAATTAGGGGAAGCCATCTTGGATTTTAGGGCGTTGCCCATACGGCACATGAAAATGTCAATGAGCACTGGAAATGGATTCCTTGCCCCAAATTACCCTGTCATGATTGTTTTGATTACTACTGTACTATTCCTAGATGGAAAATGACCCCTGACCTTATTTCAGAAATATGCAAATTTGCTAATTATCTTTAAAATCGTCAAAATGCACCCTGGGACCAAAAATAAAAAATGGAAACATCATTTTTTCTCATCAGTGATGTATTTAGACAATATTAAATACTGTTTCCAAGTTTATATTTGAAAAAATTACTGTTTTACGTGAGTCGATATACTAATATGAAGGATAAATACAAAAGATGTGCCCTCCTTCCACAATAATGTGTGTACCCGCCCCTCCCCCCCCCCCCAATCTGACCATGCTTCTCCACTGTCGGGTACCCTATAATAATGCAGATAAATAAATAATATTAATAATTTCACAAACATAATGTGAAATATATGAAGGATAAATACAAAAAATGTGCCCTCCTTCCACAATAATGTGTGTACTAATAATATATCTACTGCCGGTGGACTGGAATGAAAGGTTGCTGTGAGGCCTCCTAAGAGACAGGAACCGTTTATCATGGCTCCCTTAAGCCCTCCGCACACAGAGCAGATTCGACCCGATCCGACCAGTTTTCAGTCAGGCTAGTCAGTTTCGCTCAGTCTGAGCCGAGTCAACATGTCGAATCGGCCTCGAATGACTTCCGACTGGCTCTTGACTGGCAAAACCGGAGTCCTGAGGCAACGCATTCTGAGTTAATTAGGCTGAAAACCAGTCGGATCGGTCAAGTCGGCTCTGTCTGCGCCGGGCTTTAGATGCTCGTACCAACACATACTAAGTTGATGCAGTAAATCAGTCTGTCCTTTCTTCTCACCCTTTTATCATGGATGGCTTCTTGGATATGTGAGGTACGAGAGAACTGCCAGATTTCTAAGAATGTTTTGTTGATTTTAACAATGTTACTAGATCTCTTTAACACTAAGCATCATGCATATACCAACACAGAACACAACTAGATGGATCTTCGATTGCGCGCAATCGAAAATTATGCCTCCGCTATCACACGATTTTTATATCAAGCCCAAATTAACATGCACTGATTTAATTTTTTAAAATATTTTTCATATATTTTGAGTCCTGTGACCTTGACCATATGACCCCAATCTTTGATGGCTCCCTAAAAAGCATTCAGGTACCAAGTTTGATTGAAATCTGACATTTAGTTCTTGAGATTTTGGCATTACAAGCTTTTTTGCATGTATAATGAGTCCCGTGACCTTGACCTCAACCTCATGACCCCAACATTTTATGGCTACGTTGACTCTTTATGATAAATTCAGGTACCGTGTTTGATTGAAATCTGACATTCAGTTCTTGAAATTTTGCCATTACAAGCCATTTTCGCATACATATTGAGTCCTGTGACCTTGACCTTTGACCTCATGACCCCCCAAATCTAATCAGATCAGTGGCACCCCGATATGTACACTCATACCAAGTTTGAAATTGATCCGTCAACCGGTTCTTGAGATATCGCAAGAACGAGGCATTTTTGCACATACATTGAGTCCTGTGACCTTGACCTTTGACCTCATGAACCCCAAAATCTAATCAGATCATTGATAACCCAATATCTGCACTAATACCAAGTTTGAATTTGATCCGTCAACCGGTTCTTGACATATCGCGAGAACGAGGCATTTTTGCATATATATGGAGTCCTGTGACCTTGACCTTTGACCTCATGACCCCTTAAATCTAATCAGATCATTGTCACCCCAATATGTACACTCATACCAAGTTTGAAATTGATCCGTCAACTGGTTCTTGAGATATAGCGAGAACGAAAACGGGACGGATGGACGGACGGACGGACGGACGGACGGACGGACGGACGGACGGACGGACGGACAACCCGAAAACATAATGCCTCCGGCCACTTCGTTGGCGGAGGCATAAAAACACTTAAAGTTGTTATTATTATTATTATTATTATTACTATTATTATTATTAGGCATTTAGCTACGCTATTCATAGTAAACAATATCACAGCGCTTACAATAATATGCAGTATAACAACAAATCATAAACAAAATATTGACAAACCAAAGAAAACCAAATAATAGCAAATCAAGTAGGAAATAAGTACGTTTTAAACTGTCTGATTGGTCCAGATTAATCCTGGTGTTGAAACAAACAAGACTAGTACTACATTTATGACTCCTCTATCAAAAGTGAAGAAATAATAAGCAAAATAAGGCAGAGCTTGTAGAGGGTCACCCTGTTAGACGATCACCTATAACAATATATAGCACGTTGATAGGTTAATCTGGTACTTTCTTCTTACCCTTTGATCTTGGATGCCTTCTTGGAAGGTTTCATGGACTGAGCTTCCATTTCCCTCGTATCGATGCCCATATCAGCTTCATCCCCTTCTTGTGATGACGACGAGGCCTTGATCGCTTTCTTGATGTTTGTCACCTGTTTTAAAAAAATGGAAATGTTTAATTAAATGTTTTGCTTCTGCCTCTTTGCATAATTTTGTCTTTGTTATTAGACATTTAAATGAACCTCAATTCCATCTCCCTCGTATCGATGCCCATATCAGCCTCGTCGCCTTCTTGTGATGTCGACGATGCCTTGAGCGCTTTCTTGATGTTTGTCACCTTTTAATAAAACAAGAGGAAATGTTCAATCAAATGATACATTCAAGTTTGGTCCCGTTGGTATTTATATTTTTTCTCTTCATTTATTCGTATAGATTAAAATGAACTGCAATTCCATCTCCCTCGTATCGATGCCCATATCAGCCTCGTCCCCTTCTTATGATGTGGACAACGCCTTGATCGCTTTCTTGACGTTTGTCACCTTTAAGAAAAAGAAAAATGAACAGCGTTTCAAAATTCAATGTTAGCCCAGACCCACACATGTATATCTGTGTAAGTAATTTCCTTAATGTATTGCTGAGCCTCCATCTCTCTTATATCTTAACTTATATCAGCTTCATGGCCTTCTTGCGATGCAAGAAAAAACAAGATTTGTCACATTTTAGTGGCCAGAAACCTGAATCTGGTGTCCCCAAACAAAGAAAAACAATAACAATTCTGTTACATTTGGTCACCTACTAGGGCCAGCGAAATTGATCATCATCATGGTAATTTGGTGGCATGAAGCTTATTTTTATTAGCCCCCAGCCAGCGGGCCTGTGATAATAGTACTAATAGTACTGTACCTCTGTGTCTATTTGATTCTTGATCTTGAAGCAATTCTCCTTGTGTTTGTTGGCTCTGCAGATCTGCTCCTCAATGTTATTCAGCATAGTCTCACAGCCGTCACACCTTAAAAAAAAGAAAAAGAAGACAGACCAATAATAATGCAAATCGATAAATGAATGAATAAGTTAATAAAGGGAAACAAGACAATTTTTTGCACCAAGATGAATGAAGTTAGTGGAAATCTTGTTTTGTGAAATCAGTGTTAGCTGTTTGTGATCCTCTTATAAATTTGTGTCACAAGAAAATTGATCACCGGCTTTGCATTGTGTATGCAGTACCTATGACACATAATTGAATGGTAATGTATGTATGAGTGCATAGACTCACCATTCCTGCAGAACATTGATTATGTCTGAGATGTGTATTTCTGTGATCGGGCATGTCTACTATTAGTGATGTGTGAAAATTCCATGGTAAATGAGCAATTTAATGTAAAGTGATATTTGCTAACTCCTTGTACTAACTAGTGTACACAGATGAAAGTCTCCCAGGGAGACTCTCAAATCTGAACACTTCAATCATAAATATCTTTATAATGCAAGAGAAATTGGGAAAAACTGAAAATGTTCCATGCTTCTATAGGTAATATGAACACAACGGGGTATGTTAGACCGCTAGAGTTCTAAGTAAGTTTGTGTATTTTGATAATTTACTAGATCCCTTTAATAAAGACTTACCATTCCTGCAGTACATTAACTATGTCCGAGATGGCTTCCTGTCTGATGTCCCGTCCGATGGTGAACTCTACTTCCAGGAGCTGGTTCTTCTGGTCTAGCTTTAACACTAACATTAACTGTGACTATGTCTGAGATTGACACTCTAAAGCTACCATAGACTCACCATTCCTGCAGCACATTAACTATGTCCGAGATGGCTTCCTGTCTGATGTCCCGTCCGATGGTGAACTCTTCTTCCAGGAACTGATTCTTCTGGTCTAGCTTTAACACTTTACATTAACTGTGACTATGTCTGAGATTGACACTCTAAAGCTACCATAGACTCACCATTCCTGCAGTACATTAACTATGTCCGAGATGGCTTCCTGTCTGATGTCCCGTCCGATGGTGAACTCTACTTCCAGGAGCTGGTTCTTCTGGTCTAGCTTTAACACTAACATTAACTGTGACTATGTTTGAGATTGACACTCTAAAGCTACCATAGACTCACCATTCCTGCAGTACATTAACTATGTCCGAGATGGCTTCCTGTCTGATGTCCCGTCCGATGGTGAACTCTACCTCTAGGAGCTGGTTCTTCTGGTCTAGCTTCCCTTGGATGATGTCACAGTATATCGTCTCTATAATCAGATCCTGTATTGATACAAAGATAAACAAAACCATAATTCACATAGCAATAAATATGCAGACACTATAATTTGGTCTCTAAGAAGTGTTCTTCTGCATGGTCTACATGTAGCTTCCCTTCATGATGTCATAGTATATGGTCTTTATTATCATATCCTGTATAGGAAAAATAAATCAATAATACCACTTAATGATATCAAGCAGGCATCATCTGTATAATATTTTCTCTCAGCATAATACTAATTTTATTTTAAATTCCTCTCTATGAACAGTTATCCTCTTAGATCTGGCTGCTAAAGACATGATGATTATCCCTATTTATTGTAGTATTTTATCCTTCATTTTTGGGATAACATAATGGCCCTTGATAGAAGACATATGAAAAACAGGGCTTTTCCTCCAGGAAGCCAAAATGACACATCAGATAGAATCCTACCATAGACCTGTGTGTCCTCGATCCTTATTGGTTGTTAGCCAATACAAGAGTTTCAAAAGGCCAGACACGATGGTCAGATGCCTAAGAGCTCTATCACTTATTTCAATATCCTTCATTCTTTTGGAAAGCACAATTGCCCTTCATAACAAACTGTTGAGGGTTTGAGGACTTACCTCTAGTTCCCTGAGATTCTTGATGTCTAGTTCTTGTAGCAGGACTTTGTAAGGTATCCGCTTGGATTTAGCCGCCAGAGACACGATGGTCAGATACCTCAGCTTTAAGGTCATCGGAGCACTCAACTCAGGAAACTTGGACTGGTTTGCTGTACAAAAAATTGTGAGGTGAATGGGAAGAATAGATGAGTAGTTGTAATTTTCTAAGATAAGTGTATTTTTCTTTGAAAAACATTGTATCAGAAATTGCTGAAATTACTCATCAAATGTTGGAATTCAAATGCCTGATCAATTTTAATAACTACAGCAATGTTCAAAATATGATATTATGAATAATGCACTAGTACTTTCCTAAATATATTGCTGAACAGGAAATTTCTAAATTATCAAAAGCTCATCCTATAAATTTGTTAGCCTCTGAATAAGATACAAAATGTAGGCCCTATATTGACTCTCAATTTATCACACAGGTGTTATTATAGTAAATAAGTAGTTTTCAGCAGTATTTTGCATCATCGATTTCATTTACCATTTTATGGGATTCTAAATACCATTAGACTTTAGACCTTTTTTTTGACATAAAACAAAAACTTAACTGGGCACCGGATAAAGAATTTAAAATAACAAATAATATCATTAGCATGACACCTTAACTAAACTGGGCAACAGGAAAAGCATTTTTGAAAGATTTTTTTTTTTCACTTCCCTCACTGTGGTGTTACTCACCTACATAATCACCATAGGTTCCAAAGGCAAAAAGGTTTAACAGATCAACATACGATGCGTTCGGACCTCCAACAAGCTATAAGGAGAATGATGATATACATTTAAAGGAGAAAAGATTAATTACAATTATAGTCTGTATAATGTGTCTACAGTGCGTAGCTTTAACTTATTGTCTTGAAGATAATTTAAGCAGGTTTAGCTAATAACTTCTAGTTTGCCAGAGATAGGTAGCCCAAAGGAGGTTATATGTGCATTGTGTGGTGCAAATTTACAATATATTGGCACTCAACGAGTTAATACATACATACATCAATAAATTCCAATAGTTCCCCAAAAATATAAAAACAGGCAACTTCTATGGAAATGCAGTACACTGTATATTACTGTGATATTTTGCTTACACTTACAAAATTAACCCATCAACTACGTAAAAGGAGTATTATGAAACAATACATTTGATTTAGCTCATACCTTTGTGATTTTATATAATACCATATCTCAGTAATTTTGCTTCTACTTGTTATTTCATCTTAAACCATACCTCAATATTTCACTAAAAATTATGAAGATCTATCAAAAATAAAAAGCAATTCATTTATAATAATAATTGTTACATTTTGTTTTTATTGATAATCAATCATCAAATTATGAGATACATAACACAAGTAAACTTTATTCAAATCTGAAACCTTACCTCAATGACATTTGGAATCTCCAGTAGTTCCCCAAAGACATACAACCCCGATGCTTCCACACACTGAAACCCGAAGGGGGGGGGGGGGGGGGGGGGGAGCTTTTGCAAATTTTGACTCGACAATGACATCTGGAATCTCCAGTAGCTCCCCAAAGACATACACGCCCGATGCTTCCACACACTGAAACCTTACCTCAATGACATTTGGAATCTCCAGTAGCTCCTCAAAGACATACACCCGATGCTTCCACACACTGAAACATTACCTCAATTACATTTGGCATCTCCAGTAGCTCCCAAAAGACTTACACCCCGATGCTTCCACACACTGAAACCGTACCTCAATGACATTTGGCATCTCCAGTAGCTCCCCAAAGACATACACCCCCGACGCTTCCACACACTGCTTGATCAAGGCCACCATAGCAGCTCCTTTTGTTGTCTTGGCCAAGAGAAGGTACTGTTCTAATGAGTTGGGGCTATTCAACATTGATTTGGCGTGCGAATTCATGTTGACGGTGGTGACAAAAGCTCTGTTTGGAGAAATGCAAAGAATGCAGTATACAAGTATATTATTCAGTAACAATTCAGCAATTCCAGAGCAGCTCCCTTCCCCACTGCCAATGTTTTTAATGGCATTACAGTACTATTTCACTTATAACATTGTACATGTTACTTATTGGGTTATTTGTTGTTTCTTTGCAGATCTATGTCTATGCGTTCAATCAATTATGATTATTTACATCTCTGACCGCCCTTTATTGTCACCTTCTGATAGATGCGGCCAAGATTCTAACCCGGGCGGATTAGTTATAATTAGTTATTACTTAGATCTGTGCCAGTCTTGCCAGATAACGCATGCGCATGCCGGTAGGCGGTAAGTTAAACTTAGACGCGCTTAACTATTAATCTTATTCTTGACTTAAGTAACAACAAAGAAAAAGGATAAGGAAATTAAACACACATCTTTGTTAATGCGCTTAATCAGCTGATAAACAGGGGGGCCATATTATGGCACGGGCCATATTATGGCACGGGCCATATTTTGTAGCCTGATCATATGTACCATACAAGTTTTGGCATCCGCGCGCCCTTTTCTCCCATCCCGAGGAAGAATATGCACAACATTCACCCCTGAAAAGTGACCTACTTCCTTACTGCGCGCAGTACATGTACGCGCGCGGTGCAAGCGTATGCGCAATGTTTTCTACTTTCGGAATGCAACCCTAAAACTAAAAAGTTCAAGTCATTACATTAAATTTAAAGGGGGAAAAAGACAGTTCTTTGCACCAAGGTGAATGTAGCTCGCGGATATCTTGTTTCTAGAAATTTGCGTCACTTTTTTAGACCATCTTCTGATTTGTGTCGGAAATATCACCTATTGATTTTAGAGGTGGAATGGAATCACGGCGTGGTAGCTCAGGATCTTAGGCTAGCACGACACTAGTAAGTATCGTTTATAACAAATAATCCCGGAAACGGGATAATGAATAAACAGTTAAGGGAGGCTTGCGTAGTTGCTGTGTATCCTGGTATCCGCTCAGTATTGACTTTGCACGTAACCGACAGAAAACGCGAGAGAGGTCACACATGTACAAAGTCAATGGCGAGCCTAACCGAGCGGACAAAGCCGGGATAGAAAAGGCCAATTTTCTTGGCGCTTAAAATCGTATAATTTCATCCCAATGCAATGGCAATGCCGGCAATGTCATGACCAGTGTCTTCTTCAAAATATTATGTAAACAAGTATTGGGCGTTCGATTATTGCATAATTCAGTCCATGAAAATGTCAACTTTTAGCTGTGTTGTCATTCAATCAAAGAAGTGAGCGAGTGTCAACACCTTTATGCACCAGCACCACCACTTATACCGTTTGTGCTTAGCATACAGAATCACATTGACGTAGTGCGTTATTTTTTCGCTCGGCGGGGCAATTGATTGTTCGAGGGGTGTGAGCGAATTCACTTTGACCCAGTTGACAATGGTTACGACCGGACGCTAGCGGTATAGAACAAAGGCACCACGAAGTGTGTGGGGTCATGTGTAACATACAAAGTATTTTACACATGACAGTACAGGTATGCCTTTATGGTACTTGTGTTGGCATTTACATTACACAATTTACAGATTATCGTTTTTTTTTACGTACATCACCAGCTGACGCGAATATCTACGAATGGGACTGCAGTGTAGATTATAATCTGCACAATGACAATGTATATACGGCAGTCTCATAAACAAGTCAAAAACTACTTAAAAGTCTGTTGTGGTGTTACAATAACGATCAAGATTCATGCAAAGAATGTCCCATAACATGAAATACAGGTCAAATCACATTAAGATAAACGATCAGTGAGTAAATAATATTATACGGTACCTGACAAAAAAAATTAATGAGTCATCCAGCGGTCGACAGTGCAGTGTTGCTGCGTGCAATTCGTATATAACACGCGTAATAATGCATTGATCTGAATTTAATTGCATTCAATAAATCATTACAAAAAGTCAATCATATCTCATAAATTATACCATCACGAGTATGCGCGCGCTGCACAGTCGAGTCTGTAATTAAAAGTCGTTCTCACAAAACCTCGTCTAACTCAAGATCATCATGATCACCATTACCGGGTTAGGTGAGGGGGGAGGGTGCATGGGGGGGGGGGGGGGGGGGGGGGGAGGAGTGCACAAGTCATGCCTCCCCTTCGCATATCATTTTTTTTTTACAACCAAACAATAAGGTTAAACATTAGAAGGGGAAAAGACTGAAAGAGCCTGCCCCCTGCCCCCCCCCCCCAAAAAAAAAAAAAATCAATAAAAAAAAAAATCAATCAATCAATCGATCAATCAATCAAATAAACAAATACAAATTAATTAAACAATTAATTATTACAAAAACACAATAATAATAATAATGATAATCATAATAATAATCATATTAAATTAATGAACATATAAATACATAAGGATGATAATAATCAATAAATAAACAAATACAATTAAATTAATCAATAAACAATAAACAAATACATGACTGTATAAACAGGGCCGGTGCAACGTTTTTCAAAGTGGGGGGGGCACAATAAGTAGTTTCACAGGTGGACCCAGGCCCGGAGGAAGGAATTTTAAAGTGGTACGGTCAACGGATTGGGGGCGAGGCACAACTGCGAGGGAGCGGAGCGACCAAGCCCGAGGGGGGGGGGGGGAGGGGGGGGGGGGTGGGAGCTTTTGCAAATTTTGACTCGACATAATGCAATCTGGTGCATACCTTGGAATGAAATTTGATATTACTAAATTAAAGAAATCATGACTTAAATCATCTCCCTCATGATAAGACCGCTATACAGTATGCAAACACAATCAAACCTACACACACACTAGAAATACGCTCACATCGTCCATGCATGTCTATACTTGGGGGAGGGGTTTGACATTTTTGAAATTGGTGTTTAAAATGTCACTTTATAAGTATGGTCATTATTATCCTTGTAAGATTTTTACAAGATTTAATTTCTAAAAAAAGTGGGGATTGTTTGTCTTGTATACAGGCAAACCCCGCCCCCCGCATCAAAAAGTGGGGGATATATCCCCTATCCCCCGAGATCATACGCCCGTGGACACACTAAAACACACGCTGTTGATCCCATGTGTGTCTCCTGGTAGACAGACGTCGATCCGTTTTTGCGATTGGAAAGGTGAGTTCCCACAACCGAAATTAAACTTGCAATATTATGAGAAACTGTATGCGCGCAAAGCGCGCGGCAAAAAAAGGAGATTTGCAGTCTTTTTCAAACTAAAAAAACAGCTATTTTGAAGTTTAATTTTTGATAAATGTGTCTTTCCCCTCTTTGGCATTATGTCACTCGATTTTTTCTTCCTCATTTTCGGAATTATTGGGGGCGAAACGATAAGTTCGCCCCCCCCCCCAAAAAAAATATTTTCATTGGTGGGGCGACCGCCCCCCTTGCCTCCTATATAGGATCGACGCCTCTGCTGGTAGAACTGTTGTTTCTGCCGTACATTGTCTGGTTAGATGGATCTGTAAATGATGCGCTTGATGTATATATATAGAAGGATCATTTTCATGATGGGGGGGGGGGGGGGTAAAAGGTTCTTTCGCCTTCTCGGCATAGATTTACAAGTCATTTACTTTTTACGATTGGTTATGCGTTTCATAATAATAGAAAAAAGGTATATGTCACTTCGATGTTCGTGTTCTTCCATTAACTGGTGATAAGCCTACGATCAGCCTACATGACATGACATTTATCATCCTCCCACCTTCTCTCTTCTTTTCTCTTCTCTTTTCTTCTCCCTCTCCATCTCTCTCTTTTTTCTTTTTTTGTTAGGCTGAAAAGTGGCACGGTCGAATCCGTACCAACCGTAACGGCTCCGACGGGCCTGGGTGGATCAATGAGGGCGTGGAGCGCCCGAGCGAGGGGGGTATCCCCCCCCCCCCCCCCCCCCATCCCACACCAGGGAGCTTTTGACATTTTTGCACTAAAATGGAGCGATCTGGTGCACATCGAAGGTGAAAATTTCAAATTTTCAAATGGAAGAAAAACGGAAATAACACCTTTTCAGTACAGGTTTATGTATAGGTGAAGTAATTTGCATCAATATGAATACATGTAATAGGAATAAAGAATATGAAATAGTGAATCTTTTTCAGGGCGTACAGAACTTTTAATTTTCTTCAACCTGATAATAGTCAAAAATAACATTGCTGAATGATATAAACACTTTTATAACATCACTTGGCTAGCTTTAGTTTATCTTCATGTTGCTGACAACAGTTTTCCCTTTACAAACCCAAGCTGCTAGGTTATTACATAAAGAATACATCAACTATTTATTAATTAAAAAGACTTAATTAAGAACTAAAGTGCAAGGTATAACTTAAATAATAAAAGGAACTAC